>CAWUFW010013912.1:0-272500 GCA_963921515.1 Calotriton arnoldi | reverse complement strand
TCTTCAATCACCGCAAGCAGGGCTGTTTCAGTGTCTTGCTTGGGTCTAAAGCCCGTTTGGGAGAAATGAAGACGATCATTCGCCTCCAAAAAGGCGGAGAGAATGCAGTTCACGTATTTTTCGCTTATTTTAGCAATCCCAGGCAAGAGAGAAATCGGGCGGTAATTAGCGAAGACCTCGGGATCCAGGGTAGGCTTCTTCAGAAGGGCTCTAACCATGGCCCGTTTCTATAGGGAGAGGACAACCCCGAAGAAAAGAGCTGTTGACCAGATCCAGAATAACGAGGGCGACGGAATCAAATACCTGGTTGAGAATACTCGGGGGCAGCATCACATGGGGAGCCAGATTTCAAACGATCCAAGTGCATTTTTAAAACTTTCATATCCATAAATGGAATGGAATCAATAGAGGGTTTAAAAATTGAGGTTGATCCTCAATCAAGGGGGGGCTTGCCAAGGCCGATAGGGGAGGGAAGGCAGTGTAAATGTCTTCAATTTTCTTATAGAAAAAGTGGGCCAAATTACTACACCGTCCTAGGGAATCCGCTGGGGGCAAAGGGGCTCAGGAGGTTGCAGGAGTGATTTAGTTATTTTAAAAATTTCACGGGGGAATTAGAGGCTAAGATAATTTTCTTTTCATAATAGCCAGATTGAGCAGTTCTAATTTCTGCCTTATAAGCCTTCACGGCATCTCTATATTTGGTTTTCTCACAAGTGGAGAAGTCCTTTCTCCAACTTCTCTCGAGACAGCTTACACAGCTGTTTCAACTCTCTAAGTTTAGGAGAGTACCATGCTGCGCCGTGCCCCACTTTTTGCTGGAAATCCAGTTTTTGGGGATTAAAGTATCTAATGACATCTCGAGCCATTGTTTCACCTTAATGTTGTTGGATTCAGGGTCAATACCAAGCACAGGTCTCATATTGTCAAGGGTAGACGCCCAGGCCTCCATGGAAAGTTTAGACCAATTTCGGTTCCAGGATTTTACCCTTTCCCGTGGATGTCCACCCTCCTGTGGGTTCCAAATGAAGGGAACCACATAGTGGTCGGACCAGGGAATAGGCATAGGTTTATCCACTATAAGGCTATCAATATTAGAGAAGAGCGGGTCAAGGAGGTGTCCTTTGATGTGGGTGGGACCGGCGACTTTTTGCTTAAGGGCCAAAGCCTCCAAATAGTCAGTTACAACCTCAACGTCAGGGGAGGACGCCAAGTCAAAATGGATATTGAGATCGCCCAATAATGAAAAATTAGAAGAGGAGCTCACAGATTTAGCTATGATTTCTGGGAGCTCCCTACTAAAGTGTCCAATTGATCCCGGCGGCCGGTAGACAAGAACGCCGGAAAAGGTGCAGGTAGGGGAAAAGCCAAGAGCAAAAAAACAGCTCTCACAATCAGGGATTAGGCCAGCTGTAATTTGGCAGCTAAAATCATCTTTATAAATGATAGCTAGACCCCCACCCCTACCCAACTCACGATCTTGTCTCTGAATAAAATAACCCGGGGGCAATGTTTGAACTACCGCTGGATCAGCAGTATTCGAGAGCCAAGTTTCGGTGAGAAACAGGGCATCAAGCTCATTATCCTCCAATAGTAGACGAAGTTCAGTGGCATGTTTAGGTAGTGAACGGCAATTCAGAAGGGACATTCTAAGAGATCTTTTCGAACTAGGGGAATCTTTGACAATGGACTTAAATGAGGTTCCAAGTATAAAGGGGCAGTGTAAGCATTTATTGTAATGATTATCTAGAATCATAGAGTGCCTACATTTAGGGGGTACCGACTCTCTAAGGTGAAGCAATTGATTAGAGGTATAGGAGAGCTTACCTCTTATTAGAGGACCAGGGGTACTGGCCCCAGGGCCCGGTTGGGCGCGGACGGGCGCAGACGGGCTTGCCTTAGGCGCGGCCGCTTCATCCGCCCCTTAAGAGGAGAGGTGAGCGTCGAGGCCGTCGCAGCTAGAATGCTAACCAGTTTAAGGAAGCCCGCCTAAAGGTCCCCCGGAGCATTAAACACAGCTCCTTCCCCCAGTACCCCGCAAACTGTGCAAATATGCAGTACACAAGTGCAAAACAGCAATTTAAAAAAAAAATATTGAGCCACACAGTAAAAACACTTGGAGATCAATTATTTTAAAAATGCGAGAGAAAATCGGCAGCAACCTCTACCTCCTGATCGCGCCGCTAATGCACGTATCAGGCTATGTCTTTGCTGCGCGGCCGCTTCATCCGCCCCTTAAGAGGAGAGGTGAGCGTCGAGGCCGTCGCAGCTAGAATGCTAACCAGTTTAAGGAAGCCCGCCTAAAGGTCCCCCGGAGCATTAAACACAGCTCCTTCCCCCAGTACCCCGCAAACTGTGCAAATATGCAGTACACAAGTGCAAAACAGCAATTTAAAAAAAAAATATTAAGCCACACAGTAAAAACACTTGGAGATCAATTATTTTAAAAAATGCGAGAGAAAATCGGCAGCAACCTCTACCTCCTGATCGCGCCGCTAATGCACGTATCAGGCTATGTCTTTGCTGCGCGGCCGCTTCATCCGCCCCTTAAGAGGAGAGGTGAGCGTCGAGGCCGTCGCAGCTAGAATGCTAACCAGTTTAAGGAAGCCTGCCTAAAGGTCCCCCGGAGCATTAAACACAGCTCCTTCCCCCAGTACCCCGCAAACTGTGCAAATATGCAGTACACAAGTGCAAAACAGCAATTTTTAAAAAAATATTGAGCCACACAGTAAAAACACTTGGAGATCAATTATTTTAAAAAATGCGAGAGAAAATCGGCAGCAACCTCTACCTCCTGATCGCGCTGCTAATGCACGTATCAGGCTATGTCTTTGCTGCGCGGCCGCTTCATCCGCCCCTTAAGAGGAGAGGTGAGCGTCGAGGCCGTCGCAGCTAGAATGCTAACCAGTTTAAGGAAGCCCGCCTAAAGGTCCCCCCGGAGCATTAAACACAGCTCCTTCCCCCAGTACCCCGCAAACTGTGCAAATATGCAGTACACAAGTGCAAAACAGCAATTTAAAAAAAAAATATTGAGCCACACAGTAAAAACACTTGGAGATCAATTATTTTAAAAAATGCGAGAGAAAATCGGCAGCAACCTCTACCTCCTGATCGCGCCGCTAATGCACGTATCAGGCTATGTCTTTGCTGCGCGGCCGCTTCATCCGCCCCTTAAGAGGAGAGGTGAGCGTCGAGGCCGTCGCAGCTAGAATGCTAACCAGTTTAAGGAAGCCCGCCTAAAGGTCCCCCGGAGCATTAAACACAGCTCCTTCCCCCAGTACCCCGCAAACTGTGCAAATATGCAGTACACAAGTGCAAAACAGCAATTTTAAAAAAAATATTGAGCCACACAGTAAAAACACTTGGAGATCAATTATTTTAAAAAATGCGAGAGAAAATCGGCAGCAACCTCTACCTCCTGATCGCGCCGCTAATGCACGTATCAGGCTATGTCTCTTGCTGCGCGGCCGCTTCATCCGCCCCTTAAGAGGAGAGGTGAGCGTCGAGGCCGTCGCAGCTAGAATGCTAACCAGTTTAAGGAAGCCCGCCTAAAGGTCCCCCGGAGCATTAAACACAGCTCCTTCCCCCAGTACCCCGCAAACTGTGCAAATATGCAGTACACAAGTGCAAAACAGCAATTTAAAAAAAAAATATTGAGCCACACAGTAAAAACACTTGGAGATCAATTATTTTAAAAAATGCGAGAGAAAATCGGCAGCAACCTCTACCTCCTGATCGCGCCGCTAATGCACGTATCAGGCTATGTCTTAAATGAACTGGGGGAGGCTAGTGGACTAGGGCCCTCTCCAGTTTCAGATTTACTTTCTCCACCTGGTATGGCAACAGAGGAGAGTTCTTCTTATGCTGCAGTGTTGAGGGCAGCTGCAGTCCTAGGTCGCCAGCTTCCTTCAGTGGAATTATCCTCAGACCCTTTGGTGGATGTTCTTAACAAAGGTGAGACGGGAGTGGAGCCTTTACTCCCTTATAGTGAGTCTCTGTTTGACCTTTTGTAAGGAGCATGGGCCAAACCTGTTGTGGGAGCTTCAGTTGAAAGGACTGTGGCCCATAGGCATCGACCCACCCCTAGGGACCCAGTTTGTCTCTTGCAGCAACTCACCACAAAAGGGCTGGTTGTTCAGGCTGCTACAGCTTTGTCGGACCCTAGTGTCCTTCCCTTGGTTCCACCAAATAAAGAGTCCAGATGGCTAGAACATTGTGGGAGGAATATACTCTCTTCCATCAGCTTGGCATTGAGGTTGTTTGGGCAGATTTCTCATACATTATGGGACTCTGTGGTGCATCAGCTGCTTGCTCTTTCAGAGGAAGCCAGGCGTGAACTCCAGCAGGTGGTACAAGATTGCTGGGAAGCTGCGAAATTCAGCATAAAATGTGGGGTGGACACCACTGATTCCGTGGGTAGAGTCAGTTGCACTGTGCAGACATGCATGGCTGTGTCAGTCTGGGTTTTCAGCGCCTGTACAGGATAGCCTGAAAGATATGCTGTTCAATGTTGTACATTTATTTGGTGAACATGCTGATTCGGCTTTACGGCGATTCACAGTTGCTCCGTGTGACAAAGCCACCTATAAACGTCTTTAAATGTTCTGATTGAATTCTTTCTTTGTGATTTGTGCGGAAAGAAGTGTTTATCCATGGCTGAGTTGCAATATGTGAGGGTTTCTGCTTGAAGCAGGGATTTATGGCTGTTAGGTTACCCTGTGGTTCTTTACATACTTTTTTCACGACCCTTAGTTCCGGTCAGCCAGGATTATAGGAAAATTATGGGGCAGCTATTCTGCAGAACTCTTTTCAGAGAAGTCTTATTCTTTAAAGTATATTCCACGGGGGCGTGGCTACGACGCGCTGCAAGATGGCCGCCTGTTGAAGGGGCTCTGCAGGCCAGGCTTGTACATCCTACAAATACCATCGCTCAAACCTACTCTAATCTGCTTAAATCGCCGGCATCGCTGGCGCATCAGATCGTGAGGGTGTGGAGGGAGTTCTCACTTTCTCTGACGCTGGGAAGTTGTCTAACTGCCGTAGCGGAGCTGAGACCGGGTCAATACCGAAAATGGCCGCCGCCTGCCTTGCGGCTGCTGCGTGGCTTGGACGGCCGAGACCCTGCGGTGAGCTCCGCGGTGGAAGACTGTCTGCGTGGCGCCACTGGTAATCCTGCCTGCTGGTGCTCGGAGCTGCCTGCCGGGGACTCGCCGGGACACCCGGAGGCCAGGGGTGAGTCGCAGTCCGGGCCTGGTACAAGGGGCCTACTTGGGGCCTACTCGAGACAGAGCCGCTGCTGACGTGGAAAAGACCGCCGCCTGCCCTGCGGCTGCTGCGTGGCTCAGACGACCGAGATCCTGCGGCGAGCTCTGCTGCGGGGACCTGCCTAAGGGGGACCACGGGCTAACCTGACAGCCGATCATCGGGGCTGCCTGCATGGGAGGTGCCGTGCCACCTGGCGACTGGGGATGTGACAGAGACCCGAGCCTGTTGCCATCAGTGTGCGGTGAAGTCTACTGGCGCCTGGCGCTGACCCGACTTGCCCGCCGGCCCCATTGGGCGAAGACGAAACAGCAGACCACCACGCTCCTGAGGTAGGTGGGGAGACCTACGTTCCTTGTTAGGTAGAGAGCCAGGCCTGCGATTCTGGGCCTGTCCCCTAGCTGGCATCGTTTGCCTTCTGGGCGGCGGGGGGTGTGGTGCAGACCGGTAGTCACCGACGTGGGCTGGGGTCCCTGCCAGCCTCTTACTTAGGGCAGTGAACAGGCGGGTCTGCGACGGGGGGTGTGGTGAGGCGACGGCGGGCCGTTAGTGGTGCCGGGCCTCCCGTGTCTCTGACATCTGGGAAAAATTGGGTGCTGCGCGGCTCGGCCGGGATCCTCCCCGCCTCACTCCGTGGCCTGCAGGACCTGCTGCTACCCTCCTGGGGGCTGCTGGCGGTGTTGGGGCGCTGGTCGACTGGGCCGTGCGGGAGGCCCGAACTTGAGGGGGTCATGCGGGGATTACTTCACCCCCTGCGGTTTCACCCTCTTGTGTTTGTGGCAGGACTGCGCTATCGGAGGCTGCCTGCCATAGCTGGTGTGTACCGCGGTCTACCCGCCCTGCGCCCTCCTACCTGGGGCCTGTGTGGGCTAGCGTGCGTAAGCGCCTCGATAACTGTGAGCCTCAATCAGTCACCACTCGCCTCAGCTGCTGCAAATAGATCGTCCCCGCCTACTGCCTGCTGAACCACCAGGGGACGGGTCCTGGGCGTGGAGGATCCCTGGGTGCTGCCGGCTACATCCTTGGCACCCTCTCTTGGCACATCCCATTTTAGCGTACGGATCTCGGCCTGCTCAACGTACCTTTGTCTACCGCTTGAACGCCGTTATGGGCAAGACTGATCCCAAACAACCGAAAATCCCCTTTGAAACTAAGCGCCAGACGCATGCTGCGGATCCCCCGCCGGAGCATGGTGCGGCCCCGGACCTGCAGGACGACGCAGATTCCTCGGCGGAAGACGTACGTTCAATACTGCTCGAAATGCGCTCAAGCTTAAAAACTATAGATGGGAAGATTGACTTTCTGACATCCAGTCTGGATGCAGTCAAAAAAACAGTTGACACTCATGAAACCCGCCTAGACCTCCTTGAAAACAAACTTTCGGATACACAGGAGTCACACTCTGAGTCCAAATCGCAGATCTTAAATATGGAGAGAGTCCTGGAAGTCATCAGAGCCAAGAACGAGGACTTGGAAGCTCGTTCCCACCGGAACAACCTTAGACTCCTTGGCTTGCCGGAGTCGACGGCCATCTCGAAAATGGAGCCTTATATCACCAATCTCCTGCAAGAACTGTTTGGTTCGGTCCTTTCGCCCATTATGAACGTCGAGCGCGCTCATCGATCGCTGGGGCCAAGACCGGTGCCTGGTGCCCCACCACGACCAATAATAGTGCGCTTAATCAATTATGCGGACAGAGACGCTATACTCAAGGAGGCTAGAGGGAAGAGTCCCATCACCTATCAGGGTAATACCCTATCCTTTTTCCCAGACTACACCCCCACTGTGCAAGCCGCACGCAGAGAATTCCTTCCAGCGAAACGTATCCTGCAGTCCTCTTCGATCCCATATGCGATGCTATATCCTGCTAAATTGAAGATTACGCACGATGGACAGGCACACTACTTCACAGATGCTAAATCAGCACTGAAGTTCGCAAAACACATCTGTTCACGTAAACCTCAGCACAATTCTCCACGAAACAAGGACACGTCGCCGTCTCTAAGTGATAATGATTAAACTTGCATGTTCCCACTATGCTGAACTCACTGCTACGAATACCATCTCTCTGCTGCTTTATGATGGCTAATCGGAATATGTTTACTATCTATACTTATATGCATTAGCAGTCAATTGATGTAGCGTGCTTAGCACTTTGTCTGTGATCTCAATATCAATTAAGCTAACTTTCTTCCTACACCCAAGATGAGTAGGTTTGTTCCTCTTGTTTTATGATACTCTTAGCCTGGCCACCCTGCCAAATGGCGGGGTTTGCCGTTGTTCCTAGTCCCCACAGGGAGATCTCCCATGAGTTTGCATTTGAAATGGGGTTTTGAGGGGCTTCAAGGGTGGGGGGAGGGCACACATTCTCGACCTAATTGGGAGGTTGTAGTGGGTGGGGGATCGGGGGTTCACAAACTAAGAGATGGCAATCATTGGTTTATGTTATTCTTATAGGACATGAAGGGCACTTGGAGTCTTTATTTTTTTATTTAATTTAAAAAGGTTTTATATAGCGCTGGCTAGACCCCAGGGTATCAGAGTGCTTTACAATGATTAGGCGAGGACCACAATTGCAATATAACATTTGTACAAAAAGGTGAAATGCAGGAGCAGTAAGAGCAATATGCATCAGACAGATTATAACATGGGCAAGAAAAATGATGAAAATAATTAGGTCAAAACAAGTAATGGACGATTTATTTAGGGAGGGAAGTCAAGGAAGAGGGGGGAATATAAGAGGGGGAATATAAAAGAAGGAGGGAACTGAGGAGGGCGAAGGGAGAAGTGGTAGCAAGCGGGAGTAGACTGTAATTATAAGAGAACTAGGGGGAGGATTATAAATATATGACAAAAAGAGAAGAGGGGGGGTCGTGAGTCAGGAATAATGGTGTGGGAACAAAGTACAGTCAGGAGTAGGTTGAGACACTGCTAGGCGGCAGCGGTTGAGACACTGCTAGGCGGCAGCGGTTAAGGACCCCAGTATTGATTGAGAAGGTGCAGCTTGAGGGCTTTTTTGAAGCTGAGGTAGGAGGGGTTGCAACGAAGATCTTTGGGGAGAGAGTTCCAGATAGTAGGCGCATTTCCGGAGAAGGAGCGTGATTGAGTAGATTTTTTGTTTAATAAAGGAGGAACTAGGATGAGAGCATAGGTGCTCCTCATTTCTCTAGTGCAGCCAGCTTTGTGGAGTTTAGCTGAGAGATACAGTGGGGTGTGAAGATGCAAGGCTTTATGCGTAATGCAAGCAGTCTTGTAAGTGGATCTGCCTTCGATGGGAAGCCATTTGAGACCGTTGAGGACGAATGTGGTCGAACCATCTACAATCGGAAATAAGCCTGGCCGCGAGGTTGAGGACTGATTTGATTGGTGCTAGGTGGACTTTCGGTGTTCCAGAGAGAACGGCATTACCATAGTCCAATTTAGACAAGACCAGTGATTGAACAACTAATTTAAAGTCATCAGCAGGAATGAAGGGTTTAATTTTCTTGAGGTGATGCAGAGTGAAGAGAGCTCCTTTAGCGGAATTTTTTATGTGGGGAGTGAGGCTGAGGTTATGGTCAATGTTAATTCCTAGGGATTTAACTGAGTTAGAAGTGGAAAGAGAGCAGTTGAGAGCTTTAAGGTCAGAGATCCATAGATGGATGGGGAGCCGGTTGTTTTTAGGAGCGAAGAGAATGATTTCCATTTTCTTAGGGTTGAGTTTAAGATGATTGAGATGGAACCAGTGTAGAATCTTAGTCAGGGCCTCATTGAGGTGTAGGATGTCGGCATGGGATTTAATTTTGTAGTAAAGTTGGGTATCATCAGCATAGAGGTGGAAGTTAATTCCATGTTGCTTAAGAATGAGGGTGAGGGGTTCCATGAAGAGGTTGAATAGGGAAGGTGAGAGAATAGAACCCTGAGGAACACCCAAGGAGACAGGAATGGGTTTAGAGAGGCAATTGCTGATTTTAATTTGTTGTGTTCTGTGTTGAAGGAATGAGGTGAACCATTTGAGGACAGGGCCGTTGAAGCCGAAATGAACTTTGAGGGTGTTGAGTAAGGTGGAGTGGTTAACAGTATCAAAGGCAGCAGTTTCAGTACTGCAGCCCTTTCTAAAGCCTGACTGGAATGTGTCCAAAAGGTTAAAAGAGTCAATGTGTTTGTCCAATTGTAGCAAGGCACATTTTTCGAGGGCCTTAGAAAGAAGCGGAAGATTAGAGATAGGACGCAAGTTGTTGAGGTCGTTGGGGTCGGCAGTAGTGTTTTTAAGGATGAGAGTAATTTGGCCCAGTTGGAGGGAGACCGGGGCACAACCCGTGGCCAAGGAGGAGTTGATGATGGTGGTCCAATATGGTGCAATCATGTGTTTTAGGTCTTGAACAAGTTTAGCGGGAAGAGGGTCCATGGTATGAGAGGATGGTTTGAGCTTGGAGATGATGTTGAAGACTTCAAGCTCTATGACTGGGCGGAAGGTAAGCCAAAAGCATTGTTTTTAGCTGGGGGTTGGCGACGAAGTGTTCAGGAGGGGCGGCAGCAAGTGGGAGAAGAACAGAGTCAGGGGGGCGAAGGCGCGAAAGGATATTTGGGAGGGAGGTCAAGGAGGGGAGCTGAGCAATGTGGAGGGGGCTAAGCTAAAGGATTGGTCGATCCTGGAGATTTTATTGGAAAGAAGTTAGCAATTTCTTCGCACCTTTCGATAGAGGCCATCAATTGGGGGGGGGGCCAAAGCTGTTTGTCTTTTGATGATGCTAAATAGTTCCCTAGGTCTATTTTTTGCCCGGTCGAGTTGGGCATGGAAGAAGGAGGCCTTCTCATTAAGGATGTGCTTTTTGTAATTAGCCCTTGCTGCTCTGAGGAGAGCAAGGTTTGAGGGGGAAGGGTGTTGTCTCCATATGCCTTCGGTCAATCTAAGTGAGCGTCTCTCATTGTTGAGATCAGCATTAAACCAGGATTTGGCTGGGATGTTTTTTGCAGTTTAAGTTTGGCTGGGCGATTTGGTCAAGGACGTCGATGATGGATTTGTTGTAGTGTTCGGCAAGGTCATTTGCATTTTGAGAGGGAGGTGTAAGTTGAAGTTTTGCTTTAATCTTAGTTTCCAGCTCGCCTGGGAGAATTCGGTGAAGATTTCTGGTTAATTTCCTATGTTTGAAGTTTTTAGGGGAAGGGGGAAGCGCGGTGCAATTGATGGCAAAGAGGATGAGGTGGTGGTCAGACCAGTCAATGGGGGCAATGTGGGAGAGGGAAGCCAGTTCTTTGCTAGTGATGATAGCGTCAAGAGTAGCCCCTTTGGAATGTGTTGGCGAATGGCAGAGTTGAATCAGGTTATTAATGTCGAATATATCATTGAGGATGTTAACCGAAGGCTCATCCTTTTTGTTCCAGTGAATATTAAAGTCTCCGAGGAAGAGGTTTTTAGAGTTGGAGATCGAGGTTAGGGAGAGAAGGTCCTAAAGTTCCCCACAAAGGGCAAAGGGTCGCCAGGTGGATGATAGATGTTGTGTAGTCGAATAGGAGGGGAACGGTAAACTTTAAGTTCAGCTCCGATGTATTCAAATGTAGCATAATCAGGGTTCTGAGCAAGGGAGAGTTGGAGCTCATCTTTATAGATAATGGCTAGGCCTCCTCCAATTTTGACGGGTCTGTCTTTTCTGAGGATGGAGTAGCCCGGGGGAGAGAGCAGGTCAAGAATCAGTGAGGAGTGGGCTTTGAGCCAGGTTTCCGTCAGAAAAGCAATGTCAATGTCTTCACTAAGGATGGTTTCCGAAATTTCTGTTGCATGTTGTATAGCCGATCGACAGTTGACCAGCATGCAATTGAGGGGTTTAGGGTTGATTTTGGGGGGGGAGCAGGAGTGGATAGAGGTGAGTTGCGGAGGCGGTCTAGGCGAGCCTGGGGAGGTAGGGATACGGCTTCTCCCGAGGATCACCGGAATGGCGGAGTGAGGTATAGGAGAATCAGTAATCGTGGCAGTAGGAGAGGTAGGGATAAGGCTTCTCCCCAGGGTCGCCGGAATAGCGGAGTGAGTAGTAGGAGATTCGGTGGTCCTGGCAGTAGGGGGATAGGTATTATTTGAGTCCAGGGGGTCAGAGGAGGAGAAATCGCTCGAGGCTTGAAATGATCTAAGCGAGCAATTACCAGGCGGTGGTCCACCTAAGGAAATATCGCAAGGGGTGGGGCTCCCTGGTTGAGGGAATGTGGTGTTAGTTTGTATGGCGCTTAGAGAATGAGTGTGCATGGTGGAAATAGAGGCGAGGAGGGTGTTAAAGTCTTTCCTGAGAGATGAAAGTTCCGACAACAGGATTGAGAGGTGGAGTTCTATGTTGAGAAGTGGATGTGTGACAAGCGAGGAAGGCAAGGAGGAAAGGAGGTCAGGAGGGAGAGGGGCAAATGCTAAATTAGATGGGGAGAGAGGGCTAGGAAATGGACGTGGAGGAAACCCCAGTGGTGGGCAGTGAGGGGAGTTCCAGATGGTAGACTGAGGGAGAATTGGAGTGTGAGAGCCAGTGTACCCAGGGGCCAGATGGGAACTTTGAGAAGATGAGGGGGCATGGGGCAAGAGAGATGGAATGCCATCTAGTCTTCGGGGGTGGAGGTCAGCTAGATTGCAAGCGATTGGTGTCGTTAGCGGAGCAGAGGGGAGTCAATAGGAAGGGGCGCAGTGTGCAGGGGGTCATTAAAGGGGAGCAGAGTGAGGGGGCTGGGGGAATGGGAGGGAGGAAGGGGGTGGTTAAGATTGAGAAGGAGGGAGCCAAGAGGAGGAGAGAGGGTATGGGAGGCCAAGTGGGAAGAAGGAGTATCAGGAGAAAGAGGGGAAACAGAAGGGGAGAGAGGGATTGGGTGGTTAAGTGTGAGGTGGAAGTGTCAAGCGAAGGAGAGGATGCTAAGGGGGCGGAAGGCTCAAAAGTTTGGTATTGGGAAGCTTCATAGGTAGTGGCAGGTTCCGGGAGCAGAGGGGTTGTCGTCAGGATGAGCGATGCTGGGAGGACTTCCTGTGAATGAGAGGCTGAAGGGGTATGGGAGGGAGAAGATAACAGATAGGATAAGGTGCTGAAGTGGTGCTCGAAGGAGGAGAGGTGGTTATCAGAGGCTTGTATGAGGATATTTCCGGATTTGAAAATGGAGATGTCTATATCGCCTTGAAAAGTGGAGGAAGGGGTAGTGGACAGTTTCAAACCATATGGGATTTTGCAAGATTTCGTTATGGGGAGGTGGCGGCGGAAGATACTTTTCCATTTGGAGGAGCGTTTGGTGTAAAAAATGTAGTTAGTTTTAATAATGGAGGTGAGGCTAAGATAGTTATCCACGACTAAGGTTTCTTGGTGACGTATTAATAGTTTGCGTTTAAAGTTCTTCTTAGCATTTTTAGAGAGGTTGGGAGGGTAAAGGATGGTCCAAGAGTTGGGACCGTGTCTAGTGATGAGTGAATCCAGTGCTGTAAGGGTATGATTGAGGGGAGGCATGGTAATTCAGCACGAGGAGCAAGGGGGAGGAGCCGGTTGTGCGGGCAGTTGAAGAGAGGCACAGTGGGGGGGGAAAGGAGGAAAGAGGGGGGCGGAAGAAGAGGTCAGTGGGTGGGAAGAAGCCTCAAACCAGGGCAAGGGCTTGCCTAGATATGGCTAAAGGAGGAGAGGGGGTTGGGGAGATGAAATAGTAGTCGACGGGTAGGGGAGGCCAAACAATAGAGCGAAATGGGCGGAGGAAGGGAAGAGAAGGAGGGATGGGAACGATGATGAGAAAATCGATCCCATTAGTACTAGGAGGCAAAGTGCTACGTGTAATTAAGTAGCTAATTTAGGAGCCGTCAGCATAAAATAATCTAACAGCTGCAGATTGATGTAGGTCCAAATTGGGTGCACGTATTGCATAAGGTAAAGCTCCGAACGTGAAGCAACAGGCGAAGAACGAATGAACTATGAAAGCTTCACAATGTGGTAGGTCAATTAGGTGGTACAAATCGCAATAGGTAAAAAACATCAGGAGGCAATTCCGGGGGCAAATTACAGATTGCCAAGCAGCAGGAACGGAGACCTTAAAGTATTAAGGTCTCAAAAAGAGGTAGATAGTTAAGAGAGCGTTAAGTTAAAAGCGTCATGGAGCATTCCGGAAAAGCAATACAGCTTATATAGTAGCAGGTAAAGAAACGTTTGAGGTAAGAAGCCTCTAGAAGAGGCAATCGGTTAGGGTGGGCTACCACATCAACTTCAGGCAATTAATTCTGCTCCAGGCGATAAAGCGTCACAATGGATATTTGAAGTATAGACGCATCAAAGGAGGTAGAACAATTTGGGAACACATGGGGTTTAAGGATAAAAGATACTGAATTGCTTAATATCCGGCGATGATACAGTAGAACTATCAAGGCATACAAATGAGGTAGATCAGTTTGGAAACACCGATCAGGTTCACAGATCACAATAGGTTTAAAACATCACGTGGCATATCAGGAGCAGAATTACAGATTATCAGGCAAAAATGAGGTAGATCAGTTTGGAAGCATATACAGGTTCACAGATCACAATAGGTTTAAAACATCACGTGCATTTCAGGAGGAAAATTACAGATTGTCAGGCAGCAAATAAAGGAAACATAATAAAAAATAAAGTGACAAAAAGAGCATAAAGTCAGTCCGCAGAGTTAAGGAGAAACAGGATAATAATCAGCAATGTGATGTAAATATAAATAAAGCAATAGGGCTCGATAGGGGGCCACTCCCAGAAGGCCACCGTGATGGCCAGGAGGGGCAAGTCCAGTTTCAGTTTTATTTACTGCAAGTAACGGGACCCAGGAGCAGGGGCGTAATCATCCAGCCCGAGGTAGAAGGTTGAGGTAATTTAAATATAAATAAACAGTAGGGCTCTAAAGGGGGCCACTCCAATATGGCCACCGTGATGGACAGGAGTGGCAAGTCCAGTTTCAGTTTTACTTCTCCGCAAGTAATGGGACCCAGGAGCAGGGGGCGTAGTCATCCAGCCCGAGGTGGAAGGTTAAGATGGACTCCAGACAGTTCACGAGGGTTGCAATTCAATAAAATGGGTGCCCAGAGAGAGACCAACCAGTTCACGAGGGTAACAATTCAGCAAAATGGGTGCCCAGAGAGAGATCAAACAGTTCACGAGGGATACAGTACAAAACAATGGGTGCCCAGAGAGAGACCCATAGTAAAAAGAACAAGTAAGGGATTTAAGGCAGTCAAAGGAGCGGTTACTAGTCATGGCAGAAATAGACAGTCATCAGTATGTGCAGGATGGGGGCAATAGGGATACAGTAAACAGGACAAACGCATCGGATGGGGGGTTGGTCGTCAAAGATCTCTAGCGCCTCGAGGAGCGAGAGCACGGGTCAAACACCCTTTCCCCTGGCAGAGACCAGGACGAGCCTCCAGATCAATTATGCAATCAGAAATCCTCACTGATAGACCAAACGTATGGCCGACGCCTCCAGACTTAGAGGAGAGAACCCTGTTCTCATTAGGGTCCCGAACACCGACCTGATCAGAGAGAAGCTCGGCAGGCTCCGCCGTCCGTGAGCTCCTCCGTTGCGCCTCCTGCAGGGCGGGCGATCCGAGACTCACAAGGCTTTTACCACGTGCAGTCTCCAGTGGGGACGGGCATGCGGGTATCTGAGATCTGAGCGATCCACGGAGATCGCCAATTGTATCAGGCGTCACCAGGAAATCCTCTAGTGGCTGTACGCTCCTCCGATGAACCTCCTGCAGGGCGGGCACTCAGAGCCACCATAAGGCACAGCTCCGTGATGTCTCCGGTGGGGACGGGCACTGAGCACCTCCAGAGATAGGGGCGGCCCCAGGGAGGAATCCTCTTCGAATCCAGCCCGCAAGTACGATTCCCAGCGAGGCTCACCCAGCGGCAGAGGCGAAAGGGCACAGCTTCAGCTCAAATCGGGACTCGGGAGCAGCTGAGCGCCACTAGAGATAAGGGCGGCCCCACGGAGGAATCCTCAGCCTAACAAGCTCGCAGGTACGTTTCCCGTCCGGATTCTTCGTAGCAGGGGTGTTGAGGTTCGTAGAGGAGGCGAATGCATTGCAGGCAAGTTACTGGATGCAAGGAAGTGGAGTAGCCGGTGGATGGGGGGCAAATGCGGGGATTTTCACAATAAAGTGATCCCTAGCCCTGGAGCGTCTTAGAAGAGCTCCAGCTCAGCGGCCATCTTGATCGGCAATTTCATTGGCACGGTAACAATATTTCTAAGAGAAGCAATTTATTGTTCCTAGCATGTTATCTAATGTGTATTTCTTCATCACCCATGTACACCACTCCCTATGTCGGTTACTAAATTCTTAACTTGGAACATACGTGGGCTCAACGACTTCAAAAAGGCACGACTAGTACACTCCTACTTACGTAGACACCATGTCGACATTTGTTTCTTACAAGAGACGCACCTACGCTGCAGCAGCGACCCCAAGCTGCAGCACAAATACTGGGGGGAAATCTACTCCGCTACATTTTCCAACTATGCTAGGGGGGTATCTATTTTAATCAGACGAGGACTGGACTGGACCACCTTCGACACCACCATAGATACAGGGGGGGCGGTATGTTCTGGTTACTGGCAGTCTATTGTCCACACGGATTACTCTGGCGGCCATTTATGGTCCTAACACGGACGACCCGCAGTTTTTTCTAGACCTCTGGGTGAACATTGTGACCATGGGATGTGATACGGTGATCTGGGGGGGGAGACTACAATGCGGTACTTGATAACACCCTGGATAGAGAGGGTGTTGCCCGCAACCCACACCTTAAGGCCACACAACTACTGAACACTATAATTCTGGAACACGGGCTGCTAGATGCTTGGCGTACACTTAATCCACTCCTAAGAGAAGGTACTGGCATAACCTCATACCACCACGCCTGGTCTCGCTTGGACTATTGGTTACTCACAGCTAATGTGATGTCATGGATGCTGGAGGTCCAACATATGCCACGTACTCTCTCGGACCACGCGCCCGTAATGTTACAGTGGCGCATTTCCCGCACACTGCCTCGTGCTTTCAACTGGCGACTTCCCCCACACGTTCTCTTAGACTCTGTGTTTAGGGAAGAAATTGCCCAAGAAATTCAACACTACTTCAGTACTAACGAAGGCTCTGTAGACTCTGCCTCAACCTTATGGGAGGCCTTTAAGGTCGTTATACGAGGCGCATGCATATCCAAGGGAGCGGGCGTCCTTGGTTCCATACGCACCACTTTGACAAAACTTGAGCAAAACATTAAGGACCTCGAAACCCAATTCTATGCCACTAACGACATGACAATTTTAGCTTCAATTCGCAGCGCCATATCCGAATTTGAGGTAGAGGCCGAAAGAGAAACCAGATTTCTGGGCAAGGAGGCGAGAGCCAGAGGGTACGGGGAGGGCGATAGGGCAGGCAGAACCCTTGCTAATCTATTGAAACAACACACTGCACCTACTTATATTTACAAATTAGTGGATGCAGATGCCCCGCCTATCCGCGGTCAAACCGAAACACATGCCCACCTCACTACTTTTTACTCAACGCTATACACAGCTACGCAGAGATCAGTCCCTCCCGATCTAATTGAATATCTGGACTCCCTGGAGCTAATATGGTTAAGTCCCGCTCATAGGGAATATCTTGATATTCCCTTTACCGTAGAGGATATAACACAAGTTATTCAAAGCCTCCCCTCAGGCAAAGCTCCGGGGCTAGACGGACTAACCACGCTTTTTTGCAAAACTTATGCGGAGGCTCTTGCCCCCAGTCTTCTTGATGTCTATCAGGAATCATTAGAGGCAGAAGTTCTCCCCCCATCGATGCAAGAGGCCGTTATTATAAACTTATTGAAGTCAGACAAATCACCAACGCGTAGTGACTCGTACAGACCCCTATCACTGATCAATGTAGACACTAAAATACTGGCGAAACTCATCGCCAACAGGCTGCAACCCCTAATGTCCCTTATCGCCAGACCGGACCAATCTGGATTTATTCCAGGACGGTCAACTGCACACAATCTGAGAACATTCTTTTCAGTCCTCCATCAAATTGATCCCAAGCTCCCAACCGTTGCTGCTTTTTTAGACGCAACTAAGGCATTTGATTCCTTAGAATGGCCATACCTCTTCACCATACTGCCCAGACTAGGATTTAGCCCTAATTTTATTAAATTAATCAAGCTGCTTTACACGAAGCCCACCGCTCGCCCTACTTGTGAATGGGCTCATATCAGACGCCTTGCCAATATCCCGCGGTACGCGACAGGGCTGCCTCCTCTCTCCCCTCCTATTTGCTATTGCAATGGAACCACTGGCAGCCAGGATACGTCAGCATCATCAAGCACGAGGTTTGGTCTTCACCGACCGTACTCTCACCATATCTATGTATACTGACAACATCACATTATACGTCAGACGACCTGATGAAAACCTTAATCCGCTGTTGAGGGAGTTGCTCCGCTTTGGAGGCCTATCCTGAATCACCGTCAACTGGAGGAAATCTTCCATTCTGCCATTAACGGACGCACCATTAGATCAAACCCTAGACTTCCCACTGACGTGGGCGGAAGAATCAGTAAAGTATTTGGGTATATGGCTTAGTAGAGATATGCAACTTCTTTGGAACCTCAATTTTGGGAAACTGCACAACTGGTTCACAGAGCGAATCAGGTTCTGGTCTGCCCTGCCCCTGTCGCTGGCTGGCAGAATAGCCATCCTAAAGATGATTGTCCTCCCCAAATTTTTATATTTATTTGTGAATATTCCTCTCCCCTTACACAGGCCTTCACACAGTTACGCTCTGCGGCGACCTCCATGGTCTGGGCCGGCGGCCAACCCAGGGTGAGCTGGGACCTACTGACGCGACCACTGAGCAGGGGCGGGTTGGGTGCCCCAGATTTCGAATTGTACGCCCTAAGCACGCAGGCCCAATTCCTACACCACTGGGTCTACCCTGTTCCTTTTCAACCCCATGTTGCGACTGAGAGAGATATCGCTAATCCGATCCCATTACATATGGCCGTATACCACCCCTACCACAGGACTCCTAGCGAAATTAATACTGTTGAAACGGTGAGATGGGCCTGGGAGGGCTTAAGAAGGCGAGCCCAGGTGCCCCTGCTCCATGCACCCACCATACCGATTGCACTGCACCCACACTTTCCTTTCTTGCAAGATAAGGGCGCCATAGCTAGGGCACAGGATATGGGACTCAAAACAATGGGTGACCTTTATCCAAACGATACTTTCCTGGATAAGACAACCGAACACGAGGAGGGGTCTGCACCATTTTTGGAGCGATTGTTATTCCATCAGCTCAAAGCGGCCTGCAAGTCATTGCATCCCACTTTTCCAGCTCCCCCCCCCCTACACTGCACTCAGAGAATCTGCTTACTTCACCGTCCTCGAAGAAACTGGTCACCAGACTTTATACTTACACGCAATCATACACGCCATGGGCAGATCCGGGGGCGCTCAGACAGTGGCGATTAGACCTCCCAGATCGGCTATCGGATGACCAGTGGGCTTTCTGCTGCGCGCAAATGAGACACCTTTCCCCAAATTACATATTGAGGCTAATCCACTTTAAGTTTCTCCACCGCTACTACCGTACTCCCCTACAACTATTTAAATTGAAACTAAGAGCCACCTCAAGTTGCTGGAAATGCAAGCGGGAGGGAGCTGCCTTTCTGCATGTAGCATGGGAATGCCCTGTTATCTCCCAGTATTGGGGGAGGTGTCAGACACGATTCAGGCTGTTACTGGCCAGCCACTCGAATGCTCTCCAGTGGTTATGTTATTGGGCTATGTGGCGCAGACTAGACCAGAACACCGCCGCTTAACTGCAATGCTGTTGGTACTTGCCCGGCGCCGTATGACTATTCACTGGGGGTCCACGATGGGTCCGCGGGTGAAGACTTGGATACAGGATGTGGCGTATTGTCAGGAGCAGTTCGCCAACTACTGGGACCCAATGCCCACTGCATCCCGCCCCAAGGACATCTGGGCACCCTTTGCAAACTGGCTTCGCCTCAGAGACGGCTCCCTTGGCGGAGACGATTCCATCCATACAGCGGTCAGTCCCCCCGCTCCCACTCAACAGGTGTAATGGTACATCTGCATTGCATCGACACAGACCCACGATATGTATATCAGCACTTGACCACACTACCGCACTATCCCAATTATGTTACTGTACATTGTTCGCTCATACGCTTCGCTGACCAGCGTCCGTTGATACCCAATGCAGCTGAAATGTATGTCTTGTTTGTAAAACTGTATTGTAAGCAACATGCGTTTTGTTATCTGACATACAGGCCCAGTACAGGTGACCCTTCTGATTGTCTTAACTATGTTGTATGGACTGTCTCTTACAAATTATAAATAAAGATTTTTAAAAAAAGTATATTCCACGATAAGTGGCTTTCTTGATTATTATTTACTGCTTGGTGCTGTCGATGACAGCTGCTTTTTTGTGTTGGGTTTTTAATTGAGGCCTGGTATACAAGTCTAGCAGTTTGCTTTACTTTGAAGAGAGATCAAGCTCAAGAGTTGATACCTTCATGGTATGTACCATACTCTATGTGGAATATCTTTTGTATGCTATGGTGAGCATTTCTAAATATGTGTGTGTTGCACTGGGAGTGCTCAGCTTGTGCACTATTAATCTCACATTTGAGTGTGCAGAGTTCTACCCTATGTGTCGGGTTATTTCTTTGATGTATGATAACATACATTCATGAAGTTTGGTACCTCTTGTTAGGTACTTTTGAAATTTGTACCCCATGGGAGTCTGTGTATGTGTTCTGCCTTTTGATGAGAGGTTTATGTACAATGACCCTCTTATTAGTTTTGGTTAATATGATGAAGTGTCTCCTATAGGTTTGTATGGTATTTGTGTGACCTTATGCTTCACTTACAGGCATATGTCAATAGACTCCGGTGCCATTGATGGGGTAGTACAGCACTGAGGGTGTCTACCCCATAAGTGCTACTGTTTTTTTCACATATATATGATCAAGGCTGCATGTCTGGCAGCCGAAACGCGTCATGTTTGACCTTTTCCTGATGTGTGAATAAACTACCATTCTGTTTTCACACCAGCTGTTGGAGTCTGTGCCCGTGTGTTGCGCCGGAGTGTCTGTCGTGACATTGGGATTTCTTCGCTATATATATATACACATATATATATATATATATATATATATACACATATATATATATTATCTACTGGCGGTTGCCAGTAGATAGTTATAGTTAGGACCTATTTTCCATAGGAAATCCGCAACATTCTATTTGAAATAACTCTTGCGTCGGTTGACGAATCTTCGTGAAATTTTCAAACTTTATGGCCCGTTCCGGTCCGCTCCTACCCTGAAAGTTTCGGGGTGATTCGTCAAGCGGAGGCTGAGAAAAAAGGGGGGTCCCAAAACGTGTTTTCCCCATTCATTTTCCCAAAGGAAACTTTAGCCACGGCTACAGCCCGAACTGCTGAACGGAATTACACAAAATTTGGCACAGAGGTAGTTCTTGGTTCAGAAAGAACCCTTTTTGTTAAATGGTGTAAATCCGTTCAGTAGTTGTGGAGAAAATCAAAAGTAAAAACACATATATATCTGGGCGGAGCCTAACCACCCATGTCATCGTGAGATCTGATTGGCTGTCAGCACTTCATCCTGGAATTGCTGGCAGCCATCTTGGGACCAATATAAATGATAGTACCCCATTGAAATGCACTGTAGTGAATCAAAGATTTTGAGGGTTACCAAAAGGAGAACTATAAAGGGTGATAACAGACTTTAGTTACATTAGAATTCATTTGTTGATGGTACCATACTAATTTCAAGAATTGTGGTGTGTTCTAAGGTGATTTTACCCTGTGAAAAACCTTCTGCTGGGATATCAAGAATCATGTTTGAGAGAAAACTATTTTCACATGCTTGTCCCATACAGTTTTGGAAGGTGCTCCAGAAGCTAAAATGAGAGCATATTTTCTCAGTCATGTGAGAATGAAGTCTGACATTCTCAGTAAAACATGTACATCCAACAAGGGCAGAGACTGTCAGTTGATTCCTTTGTGTTCTACTGCAGCTTCCCAGAGTGTTCTAAAGAACAACTAGAGTGCTAACAGCCTTACTTATGACAAACGTATGGCACACCTGAAGCCATCTTGATTGGAATAAACTGATAACACTTAAAACATTTAATTTAAAAGGAACAAAATGATGGGGTTCATCTTGTCATAGAAATTATGGTTAGTGTTCTGGAAAGAAAAATTAGGACATGTTTCAAGTGTGATCTCAAATATCTTCCGGTTATATTTCAACAGGAGCAGCCTGTCAGTTGACGCCTTTGTGTTCTACAGCAGCTTCCCAGAGTGTTCTAAAGAACAACTAGAGCGCTAACAGTCTTACTTATGACAAAAGTATGGCACACCTGAAGCCATCTTGATTGGAATAAACTGGTAACACTTAAAACATTTAATTTAAAAGGAACTGTCATAAGGTTTCTGCACATACACAGAGCTATGCACAGGAAAATGGGACCCCGGAATACAGTGGTTTGCCACCATATACCGTAGCACCCAAAAACCCCAACCCAACTAGCTTAGCATCCCATTAGCACCCAAGTACTAATGTTTGGACAACCCAGAACACGGTATCTTTATCTCAGGACTCACAGAAGCAAGAACACTCTTTCACCACTCACTCGTACTTGTCCACAAGGTGCGTAGGAAGAGACACTGGATAGGTTAAAATGTTTATTCCAACTTACGTGCTCTAATGTACAGTACACGTGTCAGTACTAATAGCATAATGCATATGACTAATATAAGCAGCATGGTTACAATTCCATAGAATACAAAAGGGGAAAGCATCTCGGAGCTCAGTGGATAAACGTATAAATAACATTACCACCCTCCCCTTGCAGTATTATAGTTCATTATAATAATAGAAGACCTCTGGGCTTTAACTAGCGAACCCCCATACCTCAGTCTCTAGATGCAGAATTACATCAGCAGGACATCATAGCTCTTCTCACTGTGAGGGATTTCTCCAAGTGCCTTAAGCGCTAGTAAACCACAGCATTAAAAGCATATCAAATTCTTCATGGCAATTGCACATAATGTTATGTCTGGGTGCGCGAGACTGGCCATATCAGGAAGAACCAAAATACATTGTTATGCGACCTTGTACATGTTTGTGCAGACTGAGCCCAAAAAGGTGAACAACAGAAGATGCAGACAGTGCAAAAGAACTTGGCACGAGCAAAGGGCGAGGAAGGCCCGGCTCAGTGTAACGTGCGCAAAGAAAAGCAGCATGGCAGCCAGGCCTAGGCCAACATAACAAGGCAGGTAACAATCCACAAGACAGAACAAAATGATGGGGTTCATTTTGTCATAGAAATTATGGTTAGTGCTGTAGAAAGAAAAATTAGGACATGTTTCAAGTGTGATCTCAAATATCTTCCTGTTATATTTCAACAGGAGCAGCCTGTCAGTTGATGCCTTTGTGTTCTACTGCAGCTTCCCAGAGTGTTCTAAAGAACAACTAGAGCGCTAACAGTCTTACTTATGACAAAAGTATGGCACACCTGAAGCCATCTTGATTGGAATAAACTGGTAACACTTAAAACATTTAATTTAAAAAGGAACAAAATGAGGGGGTTCATTTTGCCATAGAAATTATGGTTAGTGCTGTAGAAAGAAAAATTAGGACATGTTTTAAGTGAGATCTCAAATATCTTCCTGTTATATTTCAACAGGAGCAGCCTGTCAGTTGATGCCTTTGTGTTCTACTGCAGCTTCCCAGAGTGTTCTAAAGAACAACTAGAGTGCTAACAGCCTTACTTATGACAAAAGTTTGGCACACCTGAAGCCATCTTGATTGGAATAAACTGGTAACACTTAAAACATTTAATTTAAAAAGGAACAAAATGAGGGGGTTCATTTTGCCATAGAAATTATGGTTAGTGCTGCAAAAAGAAAATTTAGTGCATGTTTTAAGTGAGATCTCAAATCCTCTTCTATTTCATTAGAAATTTCTGACATGCAGACTGAAACAATCACTTTCAATACCAGCAGTAGACTTCCAGTTAACTCCTTGGTGAGCAGTAGCTTTACTACAGTGATCTAATGAACAACTAGAGTGCTAACATTCTGAATTTATGGCAAATGTGTGACACATCTGAATGCCTTCTTGATGGAATCAAAGTAAAAAACTGAAAGCATTTCCTACTGAGGAGACTGCAGTAAATGAGGAAATTAGGAAACTTCATAACAAAGAAGTCTTCCAAGATGGCCACCAGTGAAAAAAGAGCCCAAATGTAGCACAAATATTACCCAGATGTAGCCCACATATAGCCCAATGACAAAAGTGTGCAAAACACTTTTTATTTTTAGTTTTTTTGCAGTTTTATGTAGTGCAGATTGGTCAGGTATTGGAGCGTTGCATCTTAAAACATGACCCCCTACACTACAAAAACACCACTGCACTACCCTAAACCCTAAAACACTACCCCAGCACGACCCCCTACACTACACAAGCACCACTGCACTATCCTAAACCCTAAAACACTACCCCCAGCATGACCCCCTACACTACACAAACACCACTGCACTACCCTAAACCCTAAAACACTACCCCAACACCACTGCACTACCCTAAATCCTAAAACACTACCCCCAGCACGACCCCCTACACTACCCAAACACCACTGCACTACCCTAAAACATGACCCCTACACTACACAAACACCACTGCACTACCCTAAACCCTAAAACACTACCCCCAGCACGACCCCCTACACTACACAAGCACCACTGCACTACCCTAAACCCTAAAACACTACCCCCAGCACGACCCCCTACACTACACAAACACCACTGCACTACCTTAAACCGTAAAACACTACCCCCAGCACGACCCCTACACTACCCAAACACCACTGCACTAACCTAAATCCTAAAACACTACCCCCAGCACGACCCCTACACTACCCAAACACCACTGCACTACCCTAAAACATGACCCCCTACACTACACAAACACCACTGCACTACCCTAAACCCTAAAACACTACCCCCAGCACGACCCCCTACACTACACAAGCACCACTGCACTACCCTAAACCCTAAAACACTACCCCCAGCACGACCCCTACACTGCCCGAACACCACTGCACTGCCATAAACCCTGAAACACCAGCCCCTGCACGACCCCTACACTGCCCGAACACCACTGCACTGCCCTAAACCCTGAAACACCAACCCTAGCACGACCCCTACACTGCCCGAGCACCACTGCACTGCCCTAAACCACCACCCCCTTCACGACCCCCAACACTGCCCGAACACCACTGCACTGCCCTAAACCCTGAAACACCACCCCCAGCACGCCCCCTACACTGCCCGAACACCACTGCACTGCCCTAAACCCTGAAACACTACCCCCAGCAAGACCTCCTACACTGCCCGAACACCACTGCACTAAACCCTGAAACATCACCCCCAGCAAGACCCCTACACTGCCCGAACACCACTGCCCTAAACCCTGAAACACCACCCCCAGCAAGACCCCCTACACTGCCCGAACACCACTGCACTGCCCTAAACCCTGAAACACCAGCCCCAGCACGACCCCTACACTGCCCGAACACCACTGCACTGCCCTAAACCCTGAAACACCACCCCTGCACGACCCCCTACACTGCCCGAACACCACTGCACTGCCTTAAACCCTGAAACACCACCCCAGCACGACCCCCTACACTGCCCGAACACCACTGCACTGCCCTAAACCCCGAAACACCACCCCCAGCAAGACCCCCTACACTGCCCGAACACCACTGCACTGCCCTAAAGCCTGAAACACCACCCCCAGCATGACCCCCTACACTGCCCGAACACCACTGCACTGCCCTAAACCCTGAAACACCACCACCAGCACGACCCCTACACTGCCCGAACACCACTGCACTGCCCTAAACCCTGAAACACCACCACCAGCACGACCCCCTACACTGCCCGAACACCACTGCACTGCCCTAAACCATGAAACACCAGCCCCAGCACGACCCCTACACTGCCCGAACACCACTGCACTGCCCTAAACCCTGAAACACCACCCCCAGCACGACTCCTACACTGCCCGAACGCCACTGCACTGCCCTAAACCCTGAAATACCAGCCCCAGCACAACCCCGTACACTGCCCGAACACCACTGCACTGCCCTAAACCCTGAAACACCAGCCCCAGCATGACCGCCTACACTGCCCGAAAACCACTGCACTGCCCTAAACCCTGAAACACCAGCCCCAGCACGACCCCCTACACTGCCCGAACACCACTGCACTGCCCTAAACCCTGAAACACCAGCCCCAGCAAGACCCCCTACACTGCCCGAACACCACTGCACTGCCCTAAACCCTGAAACACCACCCCCAGCAAGACCCCCTACACTGCCCAAACACCACTGCACTAAAGCCTGAAACACCACCCCCAGCAAGACCACCTACACTGGCCGAACACCACTGCACTGCCCTAAACCCTGAAACACCACCCCTGCATGACCCCCTACACTGCCCAAACACCACTGCACTGCCCTAAACCCTGAAACACCACCCCCTGCACGACCCCCTACACTGCCCGAACACCACTGCACTGCCCTAAACCCTGAAACACCACCCCTCAGCACGACACCCTACACTGCCCGAACACCACTGCACTGCCCTGAACCCTGAAACACCACCCACAGCACGACCCCCTACACTGCCCGAACACCACTCCACTGCACTGCCCTAAACCCTGAAACACCACCCCCTGCACGACCTCCTACACTGCCGGAACACCACTGCACTGCCCTAAACCCTGAAACACCACCCCCAGCATGACCCCCTACACTGCCCGAACACCACTGCACTGCCCTAAACCCTGAAACACTAGCCCCAGCACGACCCCCTACACTGCCCGAACACCACTACACTGCCCTAAACCCTGAAACACCACCCCCAGCATGACCCCCTACACTGCCCGAACACCACTGCACTGCCCTAAACCCTGAAACACCAGCCCCAGCACGACCACCTACACTGCCCGAACACCACTGCACTGCCCTAAACCCTGAAACACCAGCCCCAGCACAACCCCCTACACTGCCCGAACACCACTGCCCTAAACCCTGAAACACCAGCCCCAGCACGACCCCCTACACTGCCCGAACACCACTGTACTGCCCTAAACCCTGAAACACCACCCCCAGCACGACCCCTACACTGCCCGAACACCACTGCACTGCTCTAAACCCTAAAACACCACCCCCTGCATGACCCCCTACACTGCCCGAACACCACTGCACTGCCGTAAACCCTGAAACACCACCCCTGCACCGCCCCCTACACTGCCCGAACACCACTGCACTGCCCTAAACCCTGAAACACCACCCCCTGCACCGCCCCTACACTGCCCGAACACCACTACACTGCCCTAAACCCTGAAACACCACCCCCAGCACGACCCCCTACACTGCCCGAACACCACTGCACTGCCCTAAACCCTGAAACACCAGCCCCTGCACGACCCCCTACACTGCCCGAACACCACTGCACTGCCCTAAACCCTGAAACACCAACCCTAGCACGACCCCTACACTGCCCAAGCACCACTGCACTGCCCTAAACCACCACCCCCTTCACGACCCCCAACACTGCCCGAACACCACTGCACTGCCCTAAACCCTGGAACACCACCCCCAGCACGCCCCTACACTGCCCGAACACCACTGCACTGCCCTAAACCCTGAAACACTACCCCCAGCAAGACCTCCTACACTGCCCGAACACCACTGCACTAAACCCTGAAACATCACCCCCTGCAAGACCCCCTACACTGCCCGAACACCACTGCCCTAAACCCTGAAACACCACCCCCAGCACGACCCCCTACACTGCCCGAACACCACTGCACTGCCCTAAACCCTGAAACACCACCCCAGCACGACCCCCTACACTGCCCGAACACCACTGCACTGCCCTAAACCCTGAAACACCACCCCCTGCACGACCCCCTACACTGCCCGAACACCACTGCACTGCCCTAAACCCTGAAACATCACCCCCAGCAACACCCCTACACTGCCCGAACACCACTGCCCTAAACCCTGAAACACCACCCCCAGCAAGACCCCCTACACTGCCCGAACACCACTGCACTGCCCTAAACCCTGAAACACCAGCCCCAGCACGACCCCTACACTGCCCGAACACCACTGCACTGCCCTAAACCCTGAAACACCACCCCTGCACGACCCCCTACACTGCCCGAACACCACTGCACTGCCTTAAACCCTGAAACACCACCCCAGCACGACCCCTACACTGCCCAAACACCACTGCACTGCCCTAAACCCTGAAACACCACCCCCAGCACGACCCCCTTCACTGCACGAACACCACTGCACTGCCCTAAACCCCGAAACACCACCCCCAGCAAGACCCCCTACACTGCCCGAACACCACTGCACTGCCCTAAACCCTGAAACATCAACCCCAGCAAGACCCCCTACACTGCCCAAACACCACTGCCCTAAACCCTGAAACACCACCCCCAGCAAGACCCCCTACACTGCCCGAACACCACTGCACTGCCCTAAAGCCTGAAACACCACCCCCAGCATGACCCCCTACACTGCCCGAACACCACTGCACTGCCCTAAACCCTGAAACACCACCACCAGCACGACCCCCTACACTGCCCGAACACCACTGCACTGCCCTAAACCATGAAACACCAGCCCCAGCACGACCCCCTACACTGCCCGAACACCACTGCACTGCCCTAAACCCTGAAACACCACCCCCAGCACGACCCCTACACTGCCCGAACGCCACTGCACTGCCCTAAACCCTGAAACACCAGCCCCAGCACAACCCCGTACACTGCCCGAACACCACTGCACTGCCCTAAACCCTGAAACACCAGCCCCAGCACGACCGCCTACACTGCCCGAAAACCACTGCACTGCCCTAAACCCTGAAACACCAGCCCCAGCACGACCCCTACACTGCCCGAACACCACTGCACTACCCTAAACCCTCAAACACCAGCCCCAGCACGACCCCCTACACTGCCCGAACACCACTGCACTGCCCTAAACCCTGAAACACCAGCCCCAGCAAGACCCCCTACACTGCCCGAACACCACGTCACTGCCCTAAACCCTGAAACACCACCCCCAGCAAGACCCCCTACACTGCCCAAACACCACTGCACTAAAGCCTGAAACACCACCCCCAGCAAGACCACCTACACTGGCCGAACACCACTGCACTGCCCTAAACCCTGAAACACCACCCCTGCATGACCCCCTACACTGCCCAAACACCACTGCACTGCCCTAAACCCTGAAACACCACCCCCTGCACGACCCCCTACACTGCCCGAACACCACTGCACTGCCCTAAACCCTGAAACACCACCCCTCAGCACGACACCCTACACTGCCCGAACACCACTGCACTGCCCTGAACCCTGAAACACCACCCCCAGCATGACCCCCTACACTGCCCGAACACCACTCCACTGCACTGCCCTAAACCCTGAAACACCACCCCCTGCACGACCTCCTACACTGCCGGAACACCACTGCACTGCCCTAAACCCTGAAACACCACCCCCAGCACGACCCCCTACACTGCCCTAACACCACTGCACTGCCCTAAACCCTGAAACACTAGCCCCAGCACGACCCCCTACACTGCCCGAACACCACTACACTGCCCTAAACCCTGAAACACCACCCCCAGCACGACCCCTACACTGCCCGAACACCACTGCACTGCCCTAAACCCTGAAACACCAGCCCCAGCAACACCCCTACACTGCCCGAACACCACTGCACTGCCCTAGACTCTGAAACACCAGCCCCAGCAAGACCCCCTACACTGCCCGAACACCACTGCACTGCCCTAATCCCTGAAACACCAGCCCCAGCATGACCCCCTACACTGCCCGAACACCACTGCACTGCCCTAAACCCTGAAACACCAGCCCCAGCACGACCACCTACACTGCCCGAACACCACTGCACTGCCCTAAACCCTGAAACACCAGCCCCAGCACAACCCCCTACACTGCCCGAACACCACTGCCCTAAACCCTGAAACACCAGCCCCAGCACGACCCCCTACACTGCCCGAACACCACTGTACTGCCCTAAACCCTGAAACACCAGCCCCAGCACGACCCCTACACTGCCCGAACACCACTGCACTGCCCTAAACCCTGAAACGCCACCCCCTGCATGACCCCCTACACTGCCCGAACACCACTGCACTGCCGTAAACCCTGAAACACCACCCCCTGCACCGCCCCCTACACTGCCCGAACACAACTGCACTGCCCTAAACCCTGAAACACCACCCCCTGCACCGCCCCTACACTGCCCGAACACCACTGCACTGCCCTAAACCCTGAAACACCACCCCCAGCACGACCCCCTTTACTGCTCGAACACCACTGCACTGCCCCAAACCCTGAAACACCACCCCCAGCACAACCCCCTACACTGCCCGAACACCACTGCCCTAAACCCTGAAACACCACCCCTGCACGACCCCCTACACTGCCCAAACACCACTGCACTGGCCTAAACCCTGAAACACCACCCCCTACACTGCCCGAACACCACTGCACTGCCCTAAACCCTGAAACACCACCCCCAGCACGACCCCTACACTGCCCGAACACCACTGCACTGCCCTAAACCCTAAAACACCACCCCCAGCATTACCCCTACACTGCCCATACACCACTGCACTGCCCTAAACCCTAGAACACTACCCCCAGCACGACCCCTACACTACCCGAACACCACTGCACTACCCTAAACCCTAAAATACTACCCCCAGCACAACCCCCTACACTACCCGAACACGACTGCACTGCCCTAAACCCTCAAACACTCCCCCAGCACGACCCCCTACACTACCCGAACACCACTGCACTGCCCTAAACCCTAAAACACTCCCCCAGCACGACCCCCTACACTACCCGAACACCACTGCACTGCCCTAAACCCTAAAACACTCCCCCAGCACGACCCCTACACTACCCAAACACCACTGCACTGCCCTAAACCCTAAAACACTACCCCCTGCATGACCCCCTACACTACCCAAACACCAATGCACTACCCTAATCCCTAAAACACTACCCCCGCATGACACCCTACACTACCCTAAACCCTAAAACACTACCCTCCGCACGACTCCCTACACTACCCAAAGACCACTGCACTACCCTAAACCCTAAAACACGACCTCCTACACTACACAAACACCACTGCACTACCCTAAACCCTAAAACACTACCCCTACACTACACAAACACCACTGCACTACCCTAAACCCTAAAAACTACCCCAGCACGAACAACTACACTACCCAAACACCACTGCACTACCCTAAACCCTAAAAACTACCCCCAGCAGTACCCCTACACTACCCAAACACCACTGCACTACCCTAAACCCTAAAACACTACCCCCAGCAGTACCCCTACACTACCCAAACACCACTGCACTACCCTAAATCACTACCCCCAGCATGACCCCCTACACTACCCAAACACCACTGCACTACCCTAAACCCTAAAACACTACCCCCAGCACGACCCCTACACTACCCAAACACCACTGCACTACCCTAAACCCTAAAACACTCCCCCAGCACGACTCCCTACACTACCCAAAAACCACTGCACTACCCTAAACCCTAAATCTAACCCCAGCATGACCCCCTACACTACACAAACACCACTGCACTACCCTAAACCCTAAAACACTACCCCCAGCACGACCCTCTTCACTACCTAAACACAACTGCACAATTTGTTACAGGCGTTGCAACGCAGGCCTGTGGTGCTTACTGGAAGTACCTAGTGGGCTAGTTGGGCCCCAGGGACCCTCAGGATTCAAGGTGACCTAATCCCCCAACTTAAAACGCACCACGGGCGCGTTTGCACAGTGGTGAAGGGAGGGGCGGGGCCTCAGGTGACATGTGCGCAAACACGCCCTGTGGTGCGTTTTAAGTTGGGGAATTAATTCCCTTGAATCCTGAGGGACCCTGGGGGCCAACTAGCCCACCAGGTACCTTCAGTAAGCACAACAGAGTTGCGTTGCAGAGAGGTGAAAAAAGGTGCGTGGCCTCGGAACGCCTCTCTGCAACTCAGCTCTGTGGTCCTAACTGTAGGTACCTGGGCCCCAGGGACCCTCAGAATTCAAGGGGACTTAATCCTGCAACTTAAAACGCACCACGGGGTGCGTTTGCACACATGTCACCTCAGGCCCCCCCTCCCTTCACCACTGTGCAAACGCGCCCTGTAGCGCGTTTTAAGAGGTAGTTTTAATCCCCCTGCCCTATTATGTACTAGGGACTTGCAGAGGAGGTCATGCTAATCACAGGGGTACCCCAACGCATAGTGTTCCCTAGTGTATGTAGGTGTTTTCACTGTATTCTAAGTGTCTTTTAGCATAGCACTGGCTCTGGTTAGTCAGAGTCAGTTACCACCAGTACCCGTCTGAAAAAGTTGTGGCCACAGGATGATTTTGCAACAAGGCCTCTTTCTGCTCCTCTGTTGGTTCTTTCTGCACATCTTTTGCTTCTTTCTGTGCGTTTTTCTTCTTTCTTCACATGTCCTACCTCTGTAGGCATAGTTAGAAACTAGCATTTAAAAAACCTTTGAAATTCACTTAAAAAATCATAGGTTTCAGGCACGTTATAGTTAGAAATTAGCATTTAAAAACCTTTGAAATTCACTGAAAAAACCATAGGTTTTAGGGACAGTTATAGTTAGTTGGACATTTCACTCGTACAAAACCATAGAAATTCCCCGTTATAGTTAGTTCAGCTAACTATAACTCGCGCCCCGCAATGCACTGCTGATGACGTCACATATTACATCACTCATGACATGGTCAGTGACATCACTCATGACATCACTGATGACATCTCAAATGACATCACTGATGACATCATCCATGTGATAATTTCATGCATCTTCTCACACCCTAATATAACTTTTGATACACCCACTCTAAATTACAGACTGCCATTCTCAAAACCATAGACACTCCAACACCAAAAACTACATACCCACTCACTGATTCTTAGGTCTACACACACATCCACTCACTCACCCGTACAGTCACTCATACTTAGTCACTCAGTACAGGACTATCATATGCACTCATACACCTATATAAACACTAACACACCGCCACTCATCCATAGAGGTACTCACACACCTTGTCAGTCATGCAAAAACTTAATCACACACCCATTTACTCACCTATACAGTTATACACACACCAGCTCACTTACTCATACAAATACTAGCACATTCTTACGCTCTTATACAATCACTGATACAAGTACACACTCATCCATACAACCACTCTCACAATCACACACTCTCACTTATAGCCATTTATATACTCCAACACACATATATACTGCCTTTCACATATGTAGTTACTCACACATGTACCACTGAGATATACATTCAATCACTAACACACCCATACACACACTCACCCACCCATACAGTCCATCACAGATGCACTCTTGAAACCATGCACCCAGTGAATCACCAACTCACACATCTATGCACAGAGTCACACACACCCCACCCACACAAACACTCAGGCACCCATACAGATACTCAGACAAGCAATCAATAACCCATGTAGACACTCATGTAGCTATTCAGAAAGCCATGCAGCCGCTTACAAACCAACAGACAGACGGATACAGACATTCACACAGTTTAGTCACTAACCCATGCATTCAGTAAGATACATTTAATCACTCACTTGTAGAGTCAGTCACTCACGTACTAAATCATCCATTCAGACACTTATACACCCACTCATTCTTCAATACGCCTTTCCCTATATATATTAAACATATTTAAACTTTACAGAAACACACAGTCACTGGATGATGTCATGAGTGATGTCATCAGTGATGTCATTTGAGATGTCATCAGTGATGTCATCAGTGATGTCACTGACCATGTCATGAGTGATGTAATATGTGACGTCATCAGCAGTGCATTGCGGGGCGCGAGTTATAGTTAGCTGAACTAACTATAACGGGGGAATTTCTATGGTTTTGTACGAGTGAAATGTCCAACTAACTATAACTGTCCCTAAAACCTATGGTTTTTTCAGTGAATATATATATATATATATATATATATATATATACACACACACACACACACACACACACACACACACACACACACACGGGATATCCTAGAGGTATTTGTAGCATCTACAGTTCTTTTTCCTATGGAAAGACTGCTTCTGTGCCAATAGTTACTATTGTTGTCTTCGACTTCTTTTTGATAAGAACATTTGTTATGCTTTCTCCACGGGAGATGGATTTTTCTCTATGTAATTTGCAGGGCAGTCCTGGCAAGGGCAGGACTTTATAGGGCGTAATGGTATTGCTCACTGCCATGGCCTGCTGCTCTGAGTTCCACAGGTTCGAACGTGCGGTTTTGGCCTGGATTTAAGACCAAATGGGTTTATTTTCATAGGGTCATTTGGTGATGTTGTCTCTTTGTTAGGGGAAATGTTATCCCCATGCTTTTAATGTTTTTATGACTTTTGTTACTGTGGTTCTGTCCACAGTTGTTGTGAGGTGAGAATGCACGGTTCGGATCCCGTTAGTGGGGGGAAATAGTTTTATACTCATGTTGTTGGTTGGCTTCTGACACAAATTTGTCTTACTAACATGGGTATTTTATTCCCATGGTTTAAATATCTTGCGACTTTACTTACCTGTGGTTCCTTCCATAGGTTTTTATGTGGTAGAGTAGGTTATTGCTCACCTAAATTATTATGAATGTCCGGTCTTTTTCTCTTGTTCTGGACCAGGTTTGTTATAGAGACTTTTCATGGTCTCAGTTCGCAGACCCTCCTCCGGGGATGGTATGGCTTTGGCATTTGATTCTAAAGTAAGGAATCTGTGGCTAGATGTCTCTATCAGATGTACAAGTTACTTACCTTCAGTAACGCATTATCTGGTAGAGACAGGATCTAGCCGCAGATTCCTTAACGACCCTCCCATCCTCCCCACTCTGCAAACTGAGTCTTATTTGGTCTCAAAGGTTTCATTATGGTGATTCACATCCCGGAAAAAAAGAAGAATCCAGTGATTGTTTGTCACAAGGGTGTCTTTTATTTTAGCACGCTGTTTCAATAGGCAGTTTCTATATTTGGCTCAACGTTTTGAGCGCAGAAAATAGTCATAGAAGAAACTGACGTTGGCGCGTTGACGAGGGAGTTATATGGACTCTGTCAACGTCACATCTGGAGGACGGCGTCGATACGGAGAGGGGTGATGCCCTCTACCAACGCTTGGACGGGTTATGGGGAAAAATGTCCAGATCCAGTCTCGCAACTGGGGAAAATTCTAAAGTAAGGAATCTGCGGCTAGATCCTGTCTCTACCAGACAATGCTTTACTGTAGGTAAGTAACATGTTCTTCCGGATGCCTCTTTGGGCCTCTCTGCCATCAAGGGCCTGGGGTCAGGGTATGTTCACCCTGTCCAGTTATGCCCTTTGTCTTTTTATTTTTCCCAGCACAGTGCTCAGTGCATTTCGGTGGGTAATGGAAGCTGTAACAGAAAATGTTATTTGATGGCCAGCCAATCAGAGCGTGGTGGGTTTGCTAATATGCAGTCGGATTTTTTAATCCACAATGTACAATGGGAGATTAAGCTCCCTAATCCAATGTGTGCCTTTATTTTTTAAACTAGATTCACAACTTCTCTATGGATTTGCAAAATTCAGCCTCTTCATGCTCAGAGAGGAACCACTTTTAACACTAACTTCTTGAAAACTAGAGCATGAATTTACACCAAAAAATTAAAGGCACTTCCTTGAGAAAGTTCTATCGAGCTTGCCCCTCGATGCAGAAAAAACAGCTGAACGGAATTACGGGCAAAGAATCCTATGGGGGTTAAAATGGGGAATATCCCCCTTATTTTTAGGTCCTTATTTTTATGCACAAAACTTGTCAGTTAGAACTCAAAGTGAATATACTTTTTTTTCGAATATTTTATGCAGATTGGCCAAATGGCGTCACTGTTAAGAAAACAAAAAATGCCTTTACAATGGAAAGTCCGACTTAGCGATAACTACAGAAGAAATGCATCAAATCATCCTCAGTGGCACACATAACTGAATGATGTAAGTGTGGTAAAGAAAAAGTGTGTATGTGTAAAGGCAAAGTAATATCTCGACTGGTTACTCTGCATAATGGGTTGAGTGTAGCATATACTAAATAGAATCCTACATATCTTAAATGAATCTGCTTTCAAGCAGCTGTAAGAACGCAGAATAAAAATAGGTTTAACATTTACACTCGGTGTCGAACTTGATTTAACAGAAAAGCATGGTTATGACAGAGATAAATGCACATGTAAGATGTGTTATGAATTTTATGGATTATATATGGATACTACACTGGCATTCAGTTTGATTTCATGCACCTTAGAGAAAGTTCTACTTCAGATGCTTCTAAATCCACCTTCCCTTTTCTTTTGAAGGTTTGAAATATATTTTTGGCAAATTTTACGCCAAAGAGTAAGATAGAGTAAATGTAATTATGTGCAGGTGTCTGTGGAAAGATACAAGTGAAGAGAGGTTAAATGCTATCACGCACTTTATTTGATCTTCAATAAAAAACAAAATCAGCTACTCGCAGGCAGCAGCATGCCAATGCTATGTAAAATAAACGTGGTTCTCATTTGGTAACTTAGCTGAGCTCAAGTCTTGACCTGTGAAGAGGGGCTGCTTGGAAGGTGGGGAGCATGAAAGAGTTTAATAAACATCCCAGTTCAAAACACTGTAGAGAAAATATACCGGGTGACTAGAGAAGGGGTATTAAGAGAGAATAGGTATTTATGAAGAAGTTCCTACTAAATTACTGTGGAATGAAAAAGGAGCAATAGCGACAAAAATAAGCTAACCTGTCTTGCTGGAATTAGATGGAAGGCTCTAAAAGGTTTGTCATGAGGGCCCAATAAAAGTATGTGGCAATATAAAATGCGTCATTTTAGAAAGATTTTAAAGAGTCATAATAGGACTTTTTAACAAGGTGGGTGTTACTGATCAAGGTGGACAAACAGCAAACTAATTGGTCTGCCCCTAAGGTGATGCTGAATGCTATCTTATCACTTGAAAACGTTTCTGGAGCATTCTCTACTGAAGAAGTTGTCAAAAACAGTGTCCAGGTTTCATTGTCCTTGGATTGACACAATTAATGCTGGTGTTAAAAAGATTCAGCTGCCTCTCCCAGTACATTTCTTCTGATAGGCACCTGGACACCTCTCTTGCCACTTGCCTGTCGCCTCCAGTTCCTGATTGATCCAGACTGATCGTGACACCACAGCAGCCCGGGTTTTCCAGCTGGGGTTTTCCCAACTGGGTTTTCCCCACTCACTGTTCTTCCTGCCAACAGAAGGCCTGCCCACCCCAGGACCTACTTAATGCAGGCCGCAGCGCGACCACATGAGTAGCCACCTGGACACCTAGCTTGCCACTTTCCTGTGGCCTCCAGTTCCTGCTTGTTCCAGGCTGATCCAGTGACACTGCAACTGCCCAGGTTTTCCCGCTGGGGTTTTCCCCACCAGGTTTTCCCACTCACTGTTCTTCCCACCTACAGAAGGACCTACTTAATGCAGGCCGCAGCACGACCGTGCCGCTGGCGTGCCTTTGTGTCAAGATCCCTGGCCCTCCCGCCCCCGAAGATACACCATCGTCGAGCTCTACAACCTCGACCACGGACACCGCAACAAACACTGCAACCGCGCAGACCCACGCTCCACGGTAGGACCTTTCAACTGCACCCACTGCCACTTCACCTGCCACTGCACACACACCAGCCCAACGACCAGTTCAACCCTGAACACACCACAGACACCCCCTGAACAAAAACACCAACTGGGATGCACCCTTCTCAACACACTCTCACTATGCAAGCATTCCACTGAATTATGGGACCTCATTGCCACCCTCATACCAGACATCGTCTTCCTGACTGAGACCTGGCTCAACCCCACATCCACCCAAAACATTGCTCAGCGATCCCAGATGGATATAAAATCATTCACTAGGACCACATCAACAAGACGGGAGGAGGATCAGCCATCATCCACAAAGGGACCAAGCATTGTACCACCACCACCAACACCACCACCCCCATGGAACGTCTAAACTTCAGAACAACAAGACAACCATCAGAGGCACCCTCACATACCAACCCCCAGGCCCGCGCTTCAGCTTCTGCAAGACCATCACAGACTTTATTGCGCCCCTAGCCTTAGTCTCCAAAGACTACAACTTCCTTGGTGACCTAAATTTACACGTCGACCACCCCAATGACAAAAACACCACACACCTACTCGACAGTATGACCAGCCTAGGATTGACCCAGATCGTCCGTAACCCCACACACACCGCAGGACATACGCTGGACCCAATTTTCACATCTAGCAACCACGTCAAATACAGCCATGTCACAGAACTCACATGGACTGATCACTCCATAGTCCCCTTCAGCATCTCCAGCCCCTGCACTGCCACCCCCAAAATGACCAACTCCCCTACCGGAGGTGGAACAAAATCTCAGAGACCAGCTGGGCGAATACCCTCAACACCTCCAACCCTGCTACCGCCACCAACCTCAAACAGGGAGCGAAAAACTTCAATGCCTGGATCACCGGTTGCGCAGGCAGCATCATCCCCATCAAGAGCAACATTCAGAGAAAATCCTCCAAAAAGGCCAGCTGGTAAACCCAAGAACTCAGAACAGCAAAACAAGACAGCAAACAGTTGGAGAGGAGATGGCGCACCAGTAAGGAGACCTACAACAGGGCAGTCTTCCAGACCTCCCTCAACCTCTACCACCGCCTGCTGAGGGCAACAAAGACGACAACTCTTGCTGCATGCATCGAAACCAACACCACCAAGGAACTTTTCAACAACGTTAAGGAATTCTCCAACCCGGCTGCCAGCAAAAACATCATCACACCCTCACAGGAGCTGTACGAAAACCTCAACCACTTTTTCCACGACAAGATTGCAACCATATACAGAAACTTTGAACCCCAACCCACACCTACGGACTTCCTCGACAGATATGTCACAACTGTAGCCAACACAAACCACACACTGACCACCTGGAATATCCTCGCCACCCAAGATACCACCTCCACCATGAGATCCATCCACTCCGCAGCACCAACAGACCCATGCCCGCACCACATCTTCAACCTCGGAAACCAAAGGATCGGCCAGGAACTCACCACCCTATTCACACCTCAAGCACCACTGCAACATTTCCTGATGGCTAGAAACACGCTGAAGTCAGGCCACTACTCAAAAAGACCTCTGTTGACCCCAGCAACCTCAAAAACTATTGGCCATCTCCCTGCTCCCATTCCCAATGAAGGTACTGAAAAGATCAACAATCAACTCATGACACACCTGGAGCAGAACCAGCTACTCGACGGAATCACAGCACTGAAACCGCCCTATTCGCAGCCACCAACGACATCCAAATCCTCCTCGACTGAGAAGAAGCAGCAGCTTTGATCCTCCTCAACCTCTCGGCAGCCTCAACACCGTATCCTACCACACACTGATCAAAAGACTCCACCACATCGGCATCCAAGGGGACGCGCTCATATGGATCACCTCCTTCCTCACCGGAAGAACCTAGAGGATCCACCTTTCACCTTGGAACTCAAGGTGATCACCTGCTGTGGCCCCCAGGGCTCATCCCTCAGCCGCCTGCTCTTCAACATGTATATGACCCCGCTGGCCAACATCGTCAGATCCCACAGTCTCAACATAATTTCCTAAGGAGAAGACACCCAACTCATCCTCACTCACCGATGACCCCACCACCACCAGAACCAACTTTCACAGATGCATTACAAACGTCGCTGACTGGATGAAGAACTGCCTAAAGCTGAACACAGGCAAGACGGTAATATTGACCTTTGTCAAAGGCAGCAACACATGGAACGACTCCTGGTGGCCATCAGACCTAGGACCCACACCCACTCACTCTAACCATGCCAGAAACCTCTGAATCATCACTGACAACAAGCTCATCATAAAATCACAAATCAACGCCGTCTCCTCCACCTGCTTCCTCACTCTGCGCATGCTAGCTAGATCTTCAAGTGTCTACCCCTTCACATGAGACACCACGTGACAAGCCCGCATCAGCAGCCGACTGGACTACGGAAATGCACTCTACATAGGAATCTTCGCACAACTTCTACAGAGACTTCAGATTATACAGAATGCCTCAGCCAGACTCATCCTCGGCCTTCCCTGATGAACCCACATCACACCCCACTTCAGGAAACTCCACTTGCTCCCCGTACAGAAGAGATGCCAATTCAAGCTGCTGACCCACGCACACAAGTCTTTACACAACAAAGGACCCTACTACATTAACTACTGCCTGAACTTCCAACAACCATCGAGAAGACTACGCTCTGCCTCCCTTTCACTTGACCATGCTCTCTGCATCTGCAGAAGTGGAGGACGCTCCTTTTCCCACATCCCAGCAAAGACCAGTAGCAGCCTGCCCAAGCACCTCCGGACCACCAACTCACTTCCGGAATTCCGAATGGCCCCCCAGACCTGGCTGTTCGAATAAGCCTCCAGGGCCTGCAAGCGCCTGGATACCTTATTGGGTGATTAGCCGCGATTTATAAATCCTGATTGACAGTGGACTTTTTTTGGAAAGAAAGTCCTCCAAAGATGGAGCATGTTGCACGTTGAGCCTTATGAAGTCTTTATGCCCTTGGCTTGATTGTTTCTCAGTGATTATCTTCTGAGACGATGAAAATGTTCCAGGTCAGACCTGTTAGAGTAAGAAAATCAATGTACCAGATTTGTTTTTTCTGTGGCCATCATGTCAAGTGGCAACTTACCTTAGCGCAAAGATTATGCCAAATAGGCGAATCTCTATTTCTATCACAGTTCCACTTACTGAAAAACTGCAAAGAGCCTTCCTCTTACAAATACAAAACACAGGGCTTCCTCTAGACAGAAAATCCAGTAATCCAGCAGAATTGCAAATGCCGTCACACTGTCGCTGGTGACATGGGCAGACAATAGGCTCTACTTTGCTGGAAGTACTACTTTGCACTCAAATAGTACTTCCCAAGACAGCTACTGATTAGCAAATGGGGCCTAGTGCTCCTAGCACAGTGTTTCTGGCATAACGTTTATTCTTGTAAACAAATGTAACTATGTTTGGTAGCCGCGTCAATCCACTGCAGAAACCAACTGTGCATTGCCCTGACTGGGATTAAACTAAATATTCACACAGAAGAGTCTAATACAATAAATAAATAAAAACACATTCCTAAAATTGGGAAGTGGTTTTACTGGGTTCCTGGTAAGGGAATCAGGCGTACTTTTCTGTGGTTTTGACTGAAGTGTTGAAGGAATTGTTTTGGCTATTCCTATATATTTATATATTTGTTCAAAAAATAGTTACATTTAATGCAACAAAACTTTAGTATAAAATAAGCATTGGCAAAGGATATAGGTCTTGCCTTTGGGACCTATTGACTTGACAATGCTTTTAGCAATATGTTACTGTATATACATTGTATTTTTAGGTAAGTAAAGAGTTTGAACTTGTTAACATTTGTAAACTCTTCGCTTTAGAGCAATTTTATATTGCAATTGGAATCGACTTTACTAAGTATTGGCAAACCCAAGAGTACTCAGTTAAAAAAGGCTGAGCTATTGGGTTTTTCAATGCTTGTATGTGACATGTGAGCTGAGTCACAATTAGGTGCCTGGGTGAGTTCTAGCTGTGGGAGAGTGTTCATAATGGAGCACAACAGAGCTCTACAGCTGAGGCTGAAGGCAGTGCGAGTCAGGGGTCCAGAGCAGTGTTCAAATTACTTGCTCATCCAATCCTCGTCCTCTCTCCAGTGCACACCGAGTGCTGGTCTCACACGTACCATTTTTGTCAATTCCTTTTTTTTTTTCCTGCTGTATGCCAAGTTTTATTCAGAACTGCAAAAACCTTATACATGAAAAAGGGCCTAAGGGAGACCACTTTACCAACAATTTTACAAACTGATATCTATACAATTCACGGAAACAGAATCCATGCCACCAAGCATACAAAGCCAACAGGGAAAGTATTTACTTTCCTAAATACATGGAGTGCCCAGGCAAACAGTATTCATACATCTCACAACATGAACACAAGCAATCTTAATGCTACATTCATTACCTCTCAGACCCATTTAAATTACAATCCGACATTACAAAAATGCAACCTGGATTTTAATATGACAGGAAAGTTTTCACTGCTAACGGAATTTCTGCAAGGCTTTGATTCCCTTTACTCGGACATCATCCTGAGTGATGTATGCTTTGTTTTATACATCAGTGGGATGAAGAGCAGTGGTAGCTTAACAAGGATTTCACAGTGCAGCCCTGCCTTCTGGAGGCACCACTTACTTACTGCCCCTTGCCTCTGCCCACCCACAAATGCTGGTCATTTAACTGAGCAGTGTTCATGAAATCACAACTTTTGTGTTATCATGAAAACTGCCATTGCGTGGGTCAGCCATCTCGGCCTTGTCTTCAGGACAGAAGGGAGGCGGGGGGTGGTTGGGGGGGTGATTGAGGCACGATCCATCTATAGAGTGCTGTTTAATAACAGCAGTCTGCAGAAGGATGTCTGGACCGTGAATGTGAGGGGCATAGTTCAACTACGGTGCCCGCACACATGCACAATCCATTTTATTTTGCAGACATACTGTACATGCATCAGGCAGCACAGTATATCTGCTAAAATAGGGCTGTCAAGGAGCACATCAGTGCATACCAGAGGCAAGTGAGGAGAAACACAGAACATCATTTTTGACAATTCCAATGAATCACTACAAATTCATTGCTATTTATATAAAACTGTTAACAAGCACCCACAAAACAAACAGATCTGGCTTGTTTTAGGGATATGTTTGTTGTTGTGTGATGAGTTTGGATACAATAGCAGAAAACTCACAAACGGTCCCTGAATGCTGGTCAGCCAGCATGCTGTGTAAAGTACAGGAATGTCGTTCACATGTTTTAAAACACACCCTTAATTACCCAGGATGCACCCCTTTTGGGGATCCCAACCTACACATCTTTTTCATCTCATTCAAAGCACTATGGCCCATAACAGGTTTCTGCCTACAAACAGCTGAAAGGGGGCTCATAAGCAAGACCTAAAAATTGTGATGTGGTAAAACTGTGGAGTCCTTGGAGTCAAATCTAAAACTTGTGGAGCAGAATCATTGAGTGACTGCTTCGCTCCTCTGCGGAATCACTCTGCAGAGTCTCTGGAAGGGCAGGCACACAGGTGATGTTATGCATCAGAAGAGAGTTGTGCGCTTCAGTGAAAAAAGTGGAGGATCTGACCACATCCATTGTGACACCGCCGGCCATAATTGTAGGTCCCGGGAGCTTTGTGCCACCCCACTCTTTTATAAGTGACGCTGCTGTAATTGTTCCCCTAAGAAATTGATCCAAAAGTGATGCAGGTCGTTTCCTCCCTGGTGAAGCAGGTCCAAAGATGTTGAGAAGCAAGGATTTATGTCTGCCAAAACATGCTTTCAGAGCTTGTGCGGAAGATGTTATGACAGCTCTCAAGTGTTAGATCTTTCATACATTTACATGTTTTAAACAATACCAGTCATCAAGGTTGGAGCCCTCTGTAATAAACATAGACTTACCAATAAGTGGTATCAACATACCTATGTGCAAAATTTAGTTTTTATTCAGTATTACTTTTCTACAATGTAAACTGTCCTAGTATCACCCAATTTGGTGAACCCATGCTGCATTCCATTTTAGAGGCCACCTTCGCTCTGCTTGCTACGCATGCCGTATGTGATGGCCCTGTGCAAGTGGCTTCATCAGATTAATTGGCTTCTTCACAAGCTTCTCTCCAGAAACTGTCACGGGGTGTAACAAAATGCAATTCACCACCTAACCACAGTTCCATGGAGCACAAATTAATGTCCTGCCAAAATCATGATGAACAACTGAACCCTTGTCGACAACAAATCATAAGCTATCAAAGTCACTGTGGACAACTTTGTCGTTAGTGATCAGCTTCTAAGCCTGGGGCTCACCAGATGTCTGATCCTACTAACCTGCAACTATCCCTTCAATGACGCCATTGTTGGAAACAATTGTGACCATCGTCAGTGCTCATTTTTTCAAAGACACCCTCTATGCCAGCACAAAATAAAACTCTATACACTGAGTGATATAAAGCAAGTCAAGGCGGCTGGAAAGAATGTTGTGCTACCCAAACAATGTTGACATCAATGGGTTTGAGAATGTCCATCTTACCTGTACACGCTTCCCTTAGTTCAGCTTTCCGACATGCAGGGAAAAGGAGATAGCAACACTGGCAAGACATTCAATCTGGCCCATGGCCCAGGGCAACTTCGTGTGTGCTATCTGCCTGAAGAGGAGCATGAAGAAAGGATAATTAATAGGAAGAAATGGATAAGGATGAGCAAGTACCACCCTGTCATCAGGAAGGGGCATATTATCAAAAAGAAGAGGACGGTGCTGCTACATATTGGAGCTGACAGTATTGGTGAAGATTTCACCATGTGATTATCTTTTTTTCCAATGCTTGATGGCAAATCAGAGAACACCTTAAGATAAAGGTTCACGATTTCCTCATGTCACTTCAGACACGATGAAGGAGTTTTGCAAGGTTCCCAGACATGCAGCAATTTGTTTCAAAGCCAACACCGTGACTACCTCCTTCACTACAGCCTTCACTGCCTATGATAATTCCATCAAAGACTCTCATGAAGGAGATAGCTTTGCATCAAAACACAAAAGCAGCTGAACTCACAAATGTGAGGACGAGGCACCAGAAGAAAAACAGCAGAATAAGTGGCAAGGCTAGACAATTCCAGCAAAAGGTAACAAAACCCACAACAAGCTGAAGCACCACCAGACAACATCATCCATTTTCATGCCCTGGTGGAAAGAGATTTGAAGATGTTTGATACAACCCATGCTGGCCAAAGAGAGGCAAAACTTATTCTATTATTTTAAGGAGCAGCACACACATACCCAATGGCAATCCCAACTCTCAACCATATCTGGGAGGAGGGCTAACGCCAGAGGAAAACACAGGTCAAAGTTCCAGAAGTGGCCGCAGACGTTAGAAGAAATATAAAGCACCAGGTAGTGCTTCAACTTGTCTCACTTGTCATCCAAATCTACACTCAGTTATCTCAGCAGCAGCCAAACAGTAGTCCTGAAAACAGACATCACAATGTAGTGCCCCGCCAAATCAAGAAGAAAAGTCCATGAACGCCTTCAGCAGGAGTGCAAGCTTAATGGCAGCAGACCCAATCGTGACAACTAACACGTGGCTATGCTAGAATGCTACAGCTGGAAAATATAGCATAACAACTTTCTAAATCTCAACAGAAAATAGTAAGACAGATTAGAAGAAGCCAAAACCATCTTTCGTGAAGTCACGCTGATACTGGCTGCAGTGACTGACAGACATGGAGAACAACATGAAACAGAAGGCAAGAAACGGCTGTGTCATTCCATCATCAAGTCCAAAGTGGGTTCTTGGAAATGCCTTCATGCACAGGCACCGTTCATGAAACACACAGTGATGAGACGCTGCAAGACATTAAGTCAAACAATAAAACTGCCTTCACACTAGGGAGCCCAACAAGCTTGCTGCTTCCCATGCATTTGGGAAAACAGAGAATTGGGTCATCAGCAAAGTAATCTATGAGTATTATAAATAATCACACTAAGTTTTTGTCTACTATATCCATGGCAAGGCTACACAGCCGGTAACCCCAAACACAGATCCACCACCACAGCCACAGATACTACTCGACTACCATCTCCTGGAACGGAGAGATGACCAAGCTGCGTCCCACGAGTCTGCAAAAAGAACAAGACTCTCCAACTCAACCAGTAGGGCACCACATTCCAGGTCACTGTGGTAGGCAAAATCAACCTCAACTAACTCCAATAGGAAAGCCTCACTTTGCTGTTACGGAGTATTAGACTTGGTACCCTGATGTCAAAGAAGCAAAGACATCTACTCCAGATTATTTGCTGGTTAGAAGAAAACAGTGGTTTGGCACACCAACCTGGACCTCTAGCAGCTAACAAGATCCTTAAAAAACAAAAATGTAAATAGTGACCCTGCACGAGGTCATTGAGCTCTTATGCAATGGGCAAATTTGTGAACTCTGGAACTTAAAGACACACACATTCATTTTCCATCAACTCTAGACACCGCAAGTGTCTTTGTTTTTTTGTGGCCGATAGGCTCTTTGCACTGGGAAATTCAGGCTTCAAGTACTGTTCCACAACAGTCCACTTTTAGGACATTTCAATATTTTGCCACCTGCTTCATTCTCACTTTCCACAACGCGTTCTGCAAGAGTGTATAAGGAATTAAAGTCCGGACTTTGACTTGTATGCCATCTGCCATTGACACACCCGAAAAAAAAGCCACAATAATGCAAATTCACTTTGAGGTGAGAAGAGAGTCATCGCAGATTTGTCTGAAGACTCCATGGAGCTGTAATAATCTACACTCCTCACCGTGAACCTTTGATTTTCACTACATAACGGTCACTTCCTTATAAAGAAGGTTTTAATCTGGAGGAATACAAATGTTTCACCCCCCATAAGTGAACTTTGGATACATTCCGGGGAATCTTGGAACTACTTACCACTTATTAGATGATAACTGTGGGACAGAGTCAGATCCCTTGCTGTGGTTTTTTGCAGCTTGGCTGTGCATAATTTACTAGTTCTGAGGAAGACCCGCCATGATGTGAACCAACTAACACATACACAAAGGTTCGAAACGTCGATGACAATTTTATTGGTCTATGTCCTCGGTCAACCATCCTCTAAATGGAAATAAAGAAGAGATAGGGTGTATGTTGAACCAGTTAATACAGAAAGGACAGACATCATTCTATTTGTGTTATATGTAGATCTTCAACATTGTGTTTTGCTAAGCACTTTTGCCCTTTATGCCACTACCTCACCTAAGTCATGTTTTCTGTTTTATGCTGGTGTTGTGACAGCCTAACATGAAGTAAACAGTATATTTCCCATTTGGATATATGATTAAGAATATATGCAATAAGTAAAGGCTATGTTGTGTGTTGTCTATTTCTTTATTTGATTTGCATCATGGAGTGTAAAACATTGGTCAACTATAAGACCACACTCTACCAATGTTTTCCAGACCATAGATTGGTCTTCATACATTGTTGTTATTCCATCAAGAGTCAGCCTCATAATCCACTGTGGTCGCCTTGGCTGAATCCGAATGAGCACTGGCACCCTCAGGAATGGTTTATCTGCAGCTTGTATAACTTTACATTGCAAGCTTATAGCCAGCAGACTTAAGTTGTTGGGCTCTTGTAAACCATAAATAACAATCAAATATAGGGACCTCTTGAATGCAATGTAAAAAAAAAAAACATGTCAATGCCCTCCTGTTATAAACCTATTGAGGTTGTTTGTGTTGGGTTTAAAGGTGCTGTGAAAAATAATGGAAATACTGACCCACTCTTCTCTAATGTGGAGGCACACTGCACAGCTCAGCTCACCAGCACGGAGCCTGCATGTCAGCAAAGCAATGCATAGAAAAGAGACCGGGTAAAGTGTAAAAAGGCTATATTAACCGGTTCCATAGGGGACTTTCCTTCAGTTGGTCTCGTTTGTATCTTGGATAATACACAACCTAAGCTCCAAAGATGGTCAAAAAAGGAGAATGCAGTTTTAAATGACAACGGTGTATTTTCTTTATCTGAAAATAAAGTAGACAAATTTTTGACAAAGTAAAACTGACAAAACAGAAATCTATCTTGGAAATCTGTGGTTAATCAAAACGTGACCTTACTGGCAGATATTGGGCGTTTCATTAACACAGGGGTCCCCAGTCATTAGTAAGGCGCGACACGAAGACATGAAAAGGTCGCTCCTTTGAATTAAAGAGAGACTTCCAGCCGATGTGTGCCAAACTAGAGTAAACATTAGTTATTTTTTTTTATATCCTGCAAGGACACGCGTTAGCAAATTCCGAGGAGGCTAAGGAATGATTTACTTGCAGACAGCTATAAACAGGTGCCCGGCAGTCGCGCCACAACTACCATTATCACAAAGACAGCCATAAGAAGGGGCAACGCAAACCAACATGCTGTAAACCAAACAGCTCCCTTAAACGAAGCAGGGTGGTTTTACAGCGTGGTTACCGTTTATAGTGCCTGGAAGGGACGTCCATATACAGAGGCCATCGGCACTGCACTACGGAGAGCCAATGGGGTTTACCACACGCGCCAACCGCATGCAGGCCTGAAGCACCCGAATAAAACAGGGAAGTCAGACGGTCTGAGTTGGTTGGGCTGATGCCCAAAAAATATACTTTGCCTATGGCGCCAAAATATTCTGCGATGGATTTGGGCTGAGATCAGAAAAGAGGCGAAAGAGTAACTAACCGGAGACAGAAGTGTTACAATCAATGTAAGAGAAGCAAGACTAAGTGATCAATTTTATTGTGCTGTGGGTACGTATGTGTTTCGGTGTGTGTACACACACGCGCATCCGTATATAAACGCTCCGAGAGAGGAACTTCCATGTAAAAAACAAGCTTGGAGAAAGCCGATAAAATGTGTTCCCGGGCATCACTTACACTCAGAACATACAACTAGAGTTCTGCACAGGCAGCAACAGTTAATTTACTTCTGGCCCTGCACGTGCACCCGGTAGTACGAACAAAAGCGGGGAATACCTAAACAGAGTACACAAAATCAAATTTTGTTTCCAGGTACAAAACTGATAGTCAATGAAAAACTCGAACCTTCACACTCTGTCACCAGGGGACTGGCACTTATTTTTCCACATCAAACATTCAGTGGCGGCTCCTACGCTAAGGCGGAGGAGCATCGCCCCACTGCCAGAAAGCAGCAAAAGAAAGGAAAAAATAAAATGATAACGGAATGTTAGTATCATTTTATTATGTCCTCTTGCTGCGGCAGTGCATGAGGGGGCGGGGCGGAGCTGCAGGGGAGGAGTGGTAGAACACTCCTGTGAGCAATGACTGCTTGGTGGGCCCTCTCGAGCCGCCCAAAACAGTCATGCGCACATCCCAGTCATGCGCACATCCCTGTTCTCCATGCAGGCTGTATTACAGCCTGCATGGAGAACATGCCCACCACACCAGCCCCTGGCTGAGTGCCTTGAAACAGCGCTCAGTCCAACCATAACGCTGCATTGCAGCGTTGTGATTGGCTTAGGGGTGGGAGTCTGGCTGCCTGCTTCCTGTTCCGACCTGGAGTCGGACACAGGTGAGCAGGAGAGAAGACGCGGGACCCGGCGGCGGCAAGGCAAGTGTTATTTTTTTTTTTTTTTTTTTTTAATGCAGCCCACGCGTGCCCACCCAGCCCCCAGCGAGCCGTGCCGGCCGGCCCTGCAAACATTTCCCAAGAACAAAACAGAGGAAAATACTCAAATGGGAAAAAAGAGGAAAAGAAAGACAGAAAAGTAGCCACAAAGGGAGAAAGCAGGAAAATGCAAGAGTGAGATAAAGGGGCAGTGTGTGTCTGGTAGAGGAGTAAAGAGGCCTGAGGTGGATTCCGACCTACGCAGTCTTGGTATTCGGCGCACAGCATCGAATAGCACCGGCTGTGTACCTTCTGAGCAGCGCTTTGGGCACCGGCATTCATTATTTTACAAGTTAAGTACTCGGACTACCTACATGACAGATTGAATATTCTTAAGAACATATGGTATGGCAGATTGCATGACAGTTTTTGACGGCTGCATATAACAGACTGAGTGATAAACTGCATGACAAATTGCAGCTCAATCTGCAAGACAAATGTCTCTAATGTAAGCAACCCGTGGGGCAGCGTGCTCTCAGCAAAGACCTTCAGCAGCTCGTCAGAGGAGGAAATTGCTACAAAATGCAATACAATACAAAACAATACAATGTAGACGTTCCTAGTGGTGGAAGCATCCTATACAACTCAAATCCTTTAACAAATGTAACTTTCATGTACAAGGAGTTGTAGAGTAAATTTACATGAAATACACATTGCAAAATGCATGAAATGACATGAAAACAGCGTAGCAAACACTTAAGCATGACAATCACTAATACTGCACACCCACAGAGTAGCATGCTGTACAACCGCAGAGCGAGGAGGCCCATTGACAGGGGTAGCATTCATAAATAGCCATCCCAATAGTAGGGGATTCATTCTGTTACCAAGCAGCTGTCCCATGCCAATCCTTAAACGAACTGAAAACACACATACTATTCCACAAGCAAGGAACAAAACTACAAAATGCAGGGAAGTCTAGTCTATATAAAAAAACGATCCCAATTTTTCACTTTGCAGTTTAGTTGTCATATCATTAGTCGCCAGTAATCAGAAAATGACAGATGCTGTACTGTGATATGTTATAACAGTTGAGTTGTGACAGGTAGGTGGTCACTGAGCAAAATTACAGCTGTGCCTTCAACAAATAATGGGGAGGGGATGTGGGGGGGGAGGAGGGTTCTAACTTTGAACTTTCTTCAGAATACTTTTTCTAGAAATTCTCGTTTTGTTTGTTCTGATTGAGGCCTTTATGGTGGTACATTTATGTATTTCACCGCTGGAGTTCATTACAAACCAAGAAGTGTATCTACAGGTAACCACATATTTTGAAAGTTATTTGCATTAAGCTGCCTACCTTATTAAAGACTATATACAAAAAATATATATTTTTATGCTTACAGAGTTCACATTTATTCTCTGCACTCGAAACCATTGGTGATGGAGCAATTTTCAGAGAGGGGGTGCTGCCAACAATTTTACATCACTGAAGTCATAGGGATTGTGAAAAATCCAAGCGGCACATGAAAACTAGTGTAGCCAATGAGCCATGCCCATTCCGCTGAAGAGTGGTAAGGGTAGTATGTAGCCGGTGGTGCACTTTGGAGCACACGGTCTCCCATTTATTACTAAAGCATGACGTGGTTGTGCACATTTACAGACAGTACATTTTGCACTGAAATGGCCACTAGATTTGCAAAGACCTGCAGTTTTCCTAATGAACAAGTTACTTACCTTCCGTAATGATATATCTGTAAGAGACATATATTAGTTATAGAATCCGTACCTTAGAATTACACCCAGGCGTCAGACTGGATCCAGAGAAATCTTTTCGTAGCAGTACCCTTGTGCGTCGGTAGGTGGCGTTGGTCGATTCCGCTATAGTCGTCGGCATCGTGATCGCTGGGATGACGTTGCGGCATTTACTTAGACGCCGCCCCTGCGCGCGGACGTCAGTTCTTTACACGACATTCCACGCCAGAAGCGCAGAGCCATGCAAGACACTGACCACTGGTGCACAAAACTAGGGCCCTGAAAGGGAGTCCCTTATACTAGAATTCAGTTCGCAGAACGGGGAGGATGTGTGGGGCGGTAAGGAATCTATAACTAATATATGCCTCTTACAGATATATCGTTACCGAAGGTAAGTAATTTGTTCATCTGAAAGAGACTATTAGTTATAGATTCCTTACCTTAGAATAGGTACCCCAGTAATACCAACCCCGGAGGTGGGTTTGCGAACCAAGTTCACACCAGAAAGTCCTGGAGAACTGAACGGCCAAAGAAGCCGTCTCTCCGGACTTGGCTGTCCAGGCAGTAGTGTTTTGTGAACATGTGCAGGGATGCCCATGTGGCTGCCTGGCAGATGTCACAGAGGGGGACTCCACGTCCCAAAGCAGTAGTGGCTGCCGTCGCCCTGGAGGAGTGGGCGCGCAGTCCTACCGGAGGCTCCTTTTTCGCCAAGGAATAACATATTTTAATGCAAAGGACAACCCATCGAGAGATGGTCCGTTTTTGCACGGCCCGACCTTTCATGGCGCCCACATAGCCAACAAAGAGTTGATCATCCACACGGAATTATTTTGTGCGATCTAGATAAAAAGATAGCGCATGTTTTGGATCCAGACGGTGGAGTCTCTCTTCCTCCTTGGAAGGGTGCGGAGGCGGGAAGAAGGTGGGCAAAGTGAAGGTCTGTCCTATGTGGAAAGAGGTAACCACTTTGGGAAGAAAAGAAGGTCTAGTTCGAAGGACAACCTTGTCCGGATGAACAGCAAGGAAAGGAGGTTTAGAAGAAAGAGCCTGAAGCTCACTCACCCTGCGAGCAGAGGTGATGGCAACCAGAAAAGCAGTCTTGAGAGTCAAGAGTCTGAGAGGACAATTATGTAATGGCTTGAAAGGAGCACACATAAGGTACGTTAGAACAAGATTCAAGTCCCACTGGGGTATTAGGAAGGGAATACGAGGAAAGAGGTAAGTAATGCCCTTAAGAAATCTATTTACAATAGGGGACTTGAAAAGAGAAGTCTGATCAGGAAGCCGAAGAAAGGCCGAAATGGCCGAAAGATAGCCTTTGAGGGTGCCCAGAGCAGAGCCCTGCTGGGCCAAAGAAAGAATGAAGAGGAGAACCTCTGATGGAGAGGCAGAAAGGGGATCCACAGCCTTTGCTGTGCACCATGTCACAAACTTGTTCCATCTACAGGCATATACCGTTTTAGTGGCGGGACTGCCGGGCTGCCAAGATTACATTACAGACTTCCGGAGGAAGGTCAAAGGCTGTCAACTGTTGCCGCTCAATCTCCACGCAAGGAGGTGGAGGCTGGACAGGTTCGGGTGGAGGACCGTCCACTGCTGCTGCAACAGAAGATCCTCCCGTAGAGGCAGTCTGATCAGAGGATTGATGGCCATGTGCAATAGCTCAGGATACCAGACTCTTCGTGCCCAATCCGGAGCCACAAGAAAGACTTGGGCCCGGTCGCGCTTGATCTTCTTCAGCACTCTGGGCAGAAGTGGTATAGGCGGAAAGGTGTATAGAAGACCACAACTCCACTCGCTACGAAAAGCGTCGCTGAGCGAGTGCCGCCTTGGAAATTCCAAAGCGCAGAACTGCTGACATTGCGTGTTCTCTTCGGTGGCGAACAGATCTAACCAAGGCTCTCCCCACTGCTAAAAGAGACCTTGCACCACCCCTGAGTGAAGACGCCATTCGTGATCCATCATGCACCTGCGGCTGAATTCGTTCGCCCTGGCGTTCAGGGAACCTGCCAGGTGTTGAACCACCAGGGACATGCTCTGAGGTTCCAGCCATGTCCAAAGGCGAAGAGCCTCTTGACATAGGGTCCACGACCCCACCCCGCCCTGTTTGTTGCAGTACCACATAGCGGTGGTGTTGTCCGTGAACACCTGCACTACTCTTCCCCGAACAGAGGGAAGGAATGCCTTCAGTGCAAGACGGATCGCCCTGAGCGCCAGAAGGTTGATGTGGAGCCCGGACTCCGCTGGAGACCAGAGGCCTCTGATCTCCCCCTCCCCCATGTGGCCGCCCCACCACAGAAGTGATGCATCTTTCATCAGTGTGAACTCTGGTTGGGTAAGGGAGAGGGATCTACAATTGACCCAATCCTGGTTCGTTAGCCACCACTGCAATTGGTGAGCAGTGCCCTCCGAGATCTGGACGCAATCGGAAAGATTCCCCGGATGCTGTGCCCACTGGAACTTCAGATTCCACTGCAGAGCCCACATATTCCACCTGGCATGATCCACCAGCAGCCTCAGGGTCATTCTGACCGAAATCCGGGATAGAGGCATTAAGATAGGAATCAAAGCCCGAATATCCCGGACTGTTCGGGAGGATAAGCCTGAAACTGCGCTGTATACAGAATCTCCCCGATGAAAAAGAGCTTCTGAGAAGGAATCAGGTGTGACTTCGGCACGTTGATAGTGAACCCCAGCGAATGCAGGAGGTTCGCCGTAGTCTGGAGGTGGGAGACGACAGCCTGGGGCGAGCTCACCTTCAACAGCCAGTCGTCGAGATAGGGAAAGACTGGAACCTCTGATATGCGCAGATGAGCTGCAACCACCACCATCACTTTCGTGAACACCCGAGGGGCGCTGGTAAGGCCAAAAGGGAGCACGGTAAACTGAAAATGCTCATGGCCTACCACAAACCGTAGGTAACACAGATGGGCCGGCAGGACGGGGATGTGAAAATAAGTGTACTGCAAGTCCAACGCTACCACCAGTCTCCAGGGTCGAGGGCAGAGAGCACCTGAGCCACTGTCAACATTTTGAACTTCTCCTTCCGGAGGAAGCTGTTGACGTCCCTGAGATCCAAGATAGGATGGAGGCCTTTGTCCTTCTTGGGTACCAGGAAGTAGTGGGAATAACAACCACAACCTACTTCACGCACAGGGACTCGCTCGATAGCTCCCTTGGCCAAGATAGCCAGAACTTCCTGACGGAGAAGGGCCAAATGATCCTCTGACATGCAATGGAGTGTGGGTGGAATGGAGGGAGGGTTAGTCTCGAAGGGGAGGGAGTAGGCCCTTGGGACTATCTGCAAAACCCACCTGTCCGACGTCATGTTGTGCCAGTGGGGGGAGGTGATGGTGAATCCTGCCGCCCACTGGCAACTGGTGGCCCTGAAAAGTCAGACTAGGAAGGTTTGGAGGCTGCTGCAGAGGGGGCGCTGGTGGACTGATGCGCCCGCTGGTCCCCAGACCCACGACGCTGGGTCCCACATCCCCAGCCGCGCAGAGGCTGGGCAGCTTGCGCAGGCCTGTGGCTCTGGGTGGAACGCGGTGGGGCACCCCTTCCGTAGCCACGAAAGGGGCGAAAAGCAGACTGCGGGGGGCGAGAGATGGTTGCAAAGCCTAAGGATCTGGCCGTAGCCCTAGAATCCTTAAAGCGCTCAAGCGCGTTGTCCGCTTTGTCACCAAACAAGCGATGGTCATCAAAGGGCATGTCCAAAAGAGTCGATGGGACATCGCCCGATAAGCCAGTGGACCTCAGCCAGGCGTAGCGTCTCAGGGCTACTGACGTTGAAATCGTCCTGCCTAGCGAGTCAGCGGTGTCCAGCCCACATTGTATGGCGAACTTTGCTGCATCTCTACCCTCAGCAACTGCACGGGAGAAAACGGTCCGGGCCTCCTCAGGGCACTGTGGCAGCACCTGTGCGACCGTATCCCACACAGAGTGGGTGTAACGACCCAAGAGACATGCGGTGTTCACCGACTGCAGTCCTAAGCTGGCGGAAGAAAACATCTTCTTCCCAAGATGATCCAGCTTCTTGGATGCCCTATCTGGGGGAGTAGTAGGGAACGTGCCTTTGGAAGTTGAGGCTTGGACCACCAAGCTCTCGGGGATAGGGTGTTGGGAGAGGAAAACGGGGTCGCCCGGGGCCGGGCAGAGGCGTCGGGCAATCATCCTATCCACAGGACCCCTGTGCTGGGCTTGGACCAAGTGCCCAGAAGGATGTCCGTGAGGGCCTCATTGAACGGCAGCAGGGGCTCTGAAGAGGCCGCTGCCGGTTGAAGAACCGGCGTCAGGAGGTTGGTCCTGACTGCCACCGTAGGAAGCATAAAGTTCAAGGCCTCAGCTGCCCTACGCAACACCACAGCGTAAGAGGCTCCCTCCTCCATAGCCACGGTAGGGGGAGTAAGCATACCAAGGTCTGGGGAGGTGTCCAGACCACTGGCCTCACCCAACTCCTCTCTCCAGTCCGGTTCATCCAACTGGTCTGCCAGAGGGTTAACAGACCCCTCCCAGTCCTCCTCACCCTCCTCTGGCTGCCACTCAGGGCGATAAGGAACGCCAGGGTAGAACAGTGGTACAAAAGGACCGGTCGGCGCTGGTACCAGCGTCGGTCGACGCCAGTCCAGCTCCGTGTGCAAGTCTAGGGGGAGGCCGGGGCGACGCCGGCCGGGGACCCAACCAGCGTAAGAGGGGGCGGAGGTGTTGTAAATGGATTCGGCGCCAGAGGAGGTGTCGTAAGGTCGACCAGTGCCGATCCAGATCCAGGCCTGGAACCCTGGGGGCCCTGCAGTGCCGGGGCCGAAGCCACCGGATTGAAGGCCTAGAATCCCCCAGCCGAGTCCGCGGGGCCCGTAGGCACGCCAGCAGACTCAGGCTGCCCAAAGATGGAATGGAGGGCTTCGTAAAAACTACAAAGTTGGGCAGGGGTCGCTCCGGCTCCCGGGAAGGGAGGGAAGCTCGGAGCCGACCCAGTAGGCTCTGCGGGCAGAGCCGAAGGACGACGACCTTCCACATCCCATGTCGCGTCAGCCGATGGACGGGGAGAACGCGAAGAGCAACGGTGCTTCTTCACCTTCTTTTTGTGCTTCGACTTACCCGAAGACGAAGACTTCGATGAAGAGTGTTGGTGGTGACTCCGCGACCGGTCCCGCAACCTCCCTCTCGACCGGGACTTCGAGTGGAGCGGAGCTGACTGCCGGGCATCCAGAAGCTTTCGGGACTGCTCCCGCAAAGACTTCGGATTCATGGGCCGACAGTCGGGGCATGAGTTCGGGTCGTGGTCGCACTCTAGGCAACACAGGCACACAAGGTGGGGGTCAGTAACCGGCATCGATTTGTGACAGGAGTCACAAGGTTTGAAGCCGGTCCGCCGATGTGACATCTCTGTGCACCAGGAGTCGAACGACTCAAAAAAGATGTCAACAAAAAGTCGAAAAATGCTAGTCAAAAAGTGACTAAGGTACTGCTCTCTCCGGATCTGCGCTGGCTGGCGCGGAAAAATAAATAACTGACGTCAGCGCGCAGGGGCGGCATTTAAGTAGATACTGTGACGTCATCCCGGCGATCACGACGCCGAACGCGGAGTCGACCGACGTCACCTACCGATCGATGCACAAGGATACTGCTATGAAAAAATTTCTCCGGATCCAGTATGACGCCTGGGTGTAATTCTAAGGTATGGAATCTATAACTAATAGTCTCTTTCAGATAAAACTGTACTGTACATAAATGATAATGTGTGGAAATCGGGTTTCAGTGAATATTTATCATTTATACATCACAAAAATAAAGTGTCTTAATTTGTTTTGATCCTATTAAAGTATTTGTATCCGTCACACTTCAGAATTACAAAAAAGTGCTTCATTTGTGCTTTCCCAACTGCTGACATTTTAAATAATTAGTGAACTTCATTTACAGGTATTTACATTTTGTCTGTTAGAAAGAAAATGTATATCCTACAGTCCTTCCTTTCACACGCGCTGTACCCTAGCAAGATTATCACACAGTTGCTTACAAAATGCTCTTGCTTTGCAGTCAGAAAAAAAAAGTAAACACCAACCCCCATGTTAAAAAAGTAAGCAGCAATTTATCAGAAAACATAGCCTGACATTTGACCTTTATCGTTGAATATACAGTAGATGTGACAAGACAATAACAATTTAAAGGCATCTATATCACTCCATCTTCTGAACTCCAGCATAGTTATTGTGGGGGTGCTGTTGTACGCCCGCGCCCCTACTTCCAGCACCTAAGATTGCAACTAAAGCATAGTTTTTTTAAAGGTTTTTTTTGAAGGCTGAAAAGACTAAGAATTAAAATAGATTACAGGGATGGTGATGGGGTACATAGCAATGTATAATAGTGGAATAAAATCCACCCCTAAAGAATGTAAAATGGATATTGCAAGTCATCGCAGAATTCAGGTGACCTTTGATAGAAACTCAGTCTTTTACCTCATTCCTGTATATGGTGAAAGAATTCCTCGCTGGCTTGCAATAACCTTACAACATACTGTCATATCCTACCCATTTCTTAAATTAATTGTAATACGATTGTTCAGAACAGTGCAGGTGTCTCCAGCGCATAGAACAAGTTTAGATGGTGGAAAAGGGGTTGCCACCACCCAGTGTATTGTAGCTTGGTCTTAGATGCAGAAAGTGCTTGTTTCACAACTGGGCCAGGTCATGGAGTAGAACTTAGCCAAATCCAAAAGTTTTCTTACCAACCCGCTTCCTCTAGTGATTGTCGACCCTAAAGTAATCAACGATGACCAGCAGGTTTGTGTTTTTTTAATTTTCTGGATTGCAAACTAGGTGGCAAGAGGAGGACTTGATGAGAGCGTAATTGCTGCGAAAACATGGAGAAGGACAATCTCAAGTATTATCTACTTATTAAGGCTCTGATGTCAAGAGATTTCTAATACCTTTCTTGAAACATGTTCTAAACGTGCAAAGTCTCTGCAGAGCCTGAAACAGACCGCACACTCAGACTGCTCATTTGTTCTCGCTGTGATTTATTATGAGCGATGGAACTCTGTGCACAGTGCTCAGGAGAGCAAACTGAAGCAAAGTTAGGGAGAGAGCGAGGAAAGGAAATGTAAAACGCTGAGGTGGGACACATTAAATTGAGGAGCAGAAAAGGAGGAAAACGACGATAGAATTGTAACTGCAAAAAATTAAAATTGAAGGGGAACATAAAAAGTAAAACGAGGCAGAGGAAGAAAAGCTCAGTCGATTATAACTAAAAGGTTAAAGAAATTACTGAAAAAGGGAAGGGAAAAAAGATGGTATGCTAAAGTAAGACTGAGATCCCTCCATAACGGAATTCAGTGCTAAAAAGAGAAAAAATATTAAATAAATCAATCTGTATGGAAAAACAGAAGTCATTTTGAAGGGCAGAGGACGGACAGTGGACATCCGTGTATTATAGGTCTCCTATACTCACAACTGTACGCAGCAAGGTTATTGTACGTGTAAACTTTATAAATCCAAGGGCATCTCAAGAGTAGTATATGGGAGTGAAATCTGGGGTAATGTGCCCACACATAGGCTACAGGTGGTGGAAAATAAATTTCTGCGATGGATTTTACGAGTCCCCCCAGGTACGCCAGTTTGGACTGTACACGAAGAGCTAGGGGTGGGTTTTGTGGCAGACCAAGTGGCAATCAATCCCCTAGTGTGCTGGATAAAGATCTGGACCTCCGAGCATAAGCATTTAAATCGTATGATTGTATCGGACTGCTTGAAATTGGAGCATGGTAATAGAATACCTTGAATACATCATATAAGGGAGTCTTTTCAGGCGTTAGGTAGGCCAGATATCTTCTTTGCACATGACGCTTTAAATAAGGGGGACATTAATATTATAAAAGATTTACACCATAAATTTTCAAGCTCGAACCGTGAAAATCTGGAGCTCAGCAAACCTTCAGTCAGGGCATATGTAATGTTAAAATCGGTATCGGGTATGGAACCGTACCTCCTGGCCTTAACTAGTGCTCACGACAGATTTTTAATCACGCGTTTTAGATTTAATCAACTTCACCACATTTTAGCATCCCCGGTGGGTTTTTTCCCGTCACCAGATCATCGAGGTCCCTGTGGCTGCAATCTTCGATCTCCTCAGGACACATTACATTTTATTTTACTGTGTAAATATTTTTCACTCCCCAGAAAACGTTTTCTCCGGCCCCTGCTCAAATGTTTTAAGTTCAGGCATGCTAAAGTGGCCCTTCTGCATTTACAGCTGCTACCTAACCCTTTGACTCTCTGTGCAGTGTTAAGTTTCCTGCGGGCCGCTTATAAATCCAGATTATCTAGAGTTGATTGATCAAGTGATGTGGGTTTTATTCATGCGTATTGTTTTTAAAATTCGATTGTATTCCTTTTTTTTATATGAACTGTGTGCTTATTTATTATATGATGTACTGTATCATATGGTTGCTTTGCATCCGAATAAAGAAATATATATATATTGTACGTGTAGAGACACAATCTTCAGCAAGTTGCAATATCTTTATTATGTATCGCTGGGAAATTTTAACCTATATATGTTACAACCCATCTTTCTGCCAGGCCATAAGGTAGATTTCTAAGAACCCTCAATTGTAACTCACTTCAATTCATTTAGGAAATATTATTAGGGTTTTAGATTCATGATTTTGAGGCAGAACTCTGACCTAGAAAACTAACGCCACATAGGACAATGAACACCAGAAGATCTGTGCTGCGAACTAAAAAAACCACCCCGCCGTCTGAACGAAGAAAAGTAGCCAAGTGGTATTGGTTGAAACTGCAATGTGAACTTTGAACACTTTGCCAATAGAAACAGAATAGTGACAATGAAGGAACTACTAATACAGAAGCATATTAGATTAATTTGTGGATCTGCCTTAAACAAAAACACACCATGTATACACCTCAGACATTAACAGCAGCGGGTTTCAAACTATCTCTCCCGGGTAATGGGCGATTTATCTGGAATGCATCAGGTGCCTTCTGTTTGATTCCGCAGAACAATAAAACCCGTCCAACATCACGTACACCACTCTTTCTTGTAGAGATGCAATGATGATTCATAGATGATTTATAACAGTTCGCAGCAACAACCTTATACATTACTGAATGAGAGAGACATTCACTCCTAAATGATTCCATTTCAGAGAAAACAGAAGATAAATCTTGCATACTTTCTAATTCGGCACAAACACAAATGTAAGAAGCATACATGCAAACATTTTAGAAGAGGAAAGAGGGAAATACTATTAAAATAATCGAGAGGATGTATTTCCCCCAATGCCTTCTATTGTAGTAGAGGCAATTTCAGGCGGCCAAAATGAACCCATTTTTTGGTTTAAAAATCGGGAGTCTCCCGTCTGCATCGGGTCTATTGTATTTATGCACAAGGGATTTGACAGTTGTGAGAAATGGTATAGTCGCAGTCGTTTGAACCTGCGTGTCAACTAATGGAATTGTATGTTATGTAATAACTTGGCCCATGCATTACTATCCTGTATGAGAAAGACAGAGTTCCTTGCTTTCGTATCATCAGTGTCACCAGAAATTCAGAGTCTCAATTACACAGATTCATAGGTCAGGACACCTTATTTCTTTCACAGGTCTGTAATCGGCTGGCACACTAAATGGAGAGATACTAAACAGGACTGCGGAGAGGCTACTGTTGGTCTCTGCATGCTTTGCATTATTCTCTTACAATGCCGAGTAGAGTGATCCTCACGCAATGCCCTCAAACTCAGATATCCGTTACGATCATTTGGGAGGGAAGTGGACTGCCTTGCTCAGGTTGACGCACTATAACCAGTAAACAAGTGCCACAAATGTTTGTGACAACTTGCATAGGGTAATACTGCCACTGAAGAATTGCCCACTGAGCAGGTTTCTTGGCAAGCAAGCCCATAGTCTATCAACATAAGGCATATGGAGCAAGCCAAAAGTCCAAACGTCCAAGGGAGCTCCTGCAGACTCCTAGAAGGAAGTCAGTGCTGACCAGAGAGCACATACCCTGTACTAGGCGACACATTAGCAAACAAACCTGAAGATCACATTACACCAGTACACTGGAAGGCCATATGAAACAGAAACGTACTTCACTTAAATTTTACTGAGAAATTTACCCTTCCCAAGTCCAGAATTAGCCCATGGTTTTATGTGATTATGGATCTTAAATTGAGGCACGGGTGTAATAGCTAAATTACCAATGAGTCTGATGAAAGAATCATTAGTGAGAGGAAATCAATGGTAGGGCCAACATTTTATTTTCACAGAAATGCAATCTTCCATAGCATGGGAAAATAAGTTAAACAAGTGTTAGTTATGCTGCAGGTCAACAGCGACCAGACCTACGAGAATCCTTGAACCCGCTGGGTTCGCATGCCTTTGTTTTAACATTACCATGTGTATCCTGACAACCATCTGACTTCACTGTTTGCCTTCCAATTCGGCTATTTGTGTTATCGGGCAGTGATGACAAATCTATTGACTTATTTGCCAGCACATTTCCGGAGACCAAAATATTTTGCCCTTGCATCATCATTTCTGTGTTAGTGATTCCTCTTTTATCTCTCACGCTTGAGTTGTTTGAGCCCAAATTCATCACAAAGTGAGCATATGGGTAGGAAATGTCTATTCACAACTGGAAATGTATAGCTTCATAAAACAAATAAAAAAAAACATGCATAATTTTTCAAGAGTGGAAGGAAAGAATAGACAACCTGATTAGGGTCATCATTTTGAATGAAGATAATAATCACATGTTGTTCTTGAATATAGAATGCATTCAGAACAGATCAACACTAAACAGAACAAACAAAAATAAAAGTAGGCGAAGGATCAATACTGCAGCAGATAGCCCTTGTAGGCAGAAAACTGTGGTCAATCATAGCCACCGAATGATGGTGAAAGGCAAGGCCTAAAGACGAGGGGAACATTTGAATTCCTGACGAAGGGAGAGTACCATATGAGAAATAATTATTCCATGACAACCACTGACATTTATAGCTGAATTTCCTGAGCACTGGACCATAATAGCTGCTGCTTGATCACATGCCACCTAAGTTTGTATTTTCTGCAGCTTGGCCCATCAATGATAAGCACTTAGAAAAAGCAGCGAGAAAAGTCATGTAGTCGGTTTCACCCAGACAATGGGAAAAGGAAAAGATGGGCTAAAGTGATTAAGGCGGTAAAGGAGGATACCGGTCATTGAAGCATGTGGATTTCCACCAACCAAGAGGGATTTTACCCATACTCATTCGCAAGTGCTTCGGCATCTGACCATAGAATCTCAGTTGAAAGGGACTTCCACAAAGTCTATCAATTTAGTTCTTGGACATGGTCGCAGAGGTCTACATTTCATGTTGTGACCTAATTTTTTTTACAATACTATTCCCAGCAGATAGCTCTAGGAAAAATCACACATTGCAGATGACAGAAACATTCAATTAGAGAAAGTTGAACAAAAATTGAGAGTAAGTGGTCAATATTAAAAGGTCAGCTCACTTTATGTATGAAAATCATTTTTGAATGATATCCATTGCCAGTAGAGTCCACCGGTGAATGGGTTGTGTATTATGGTGATGGCCACAGCTTTCTTGCTTAGGGCACACAACTATAAAAGGAGGGATTATACCAATGGAGGAGGATTGTGACAGGTTTGTATAGTTCGTTTGATTAACTACAAAAGAATACAGTGCCCTCTCCGTCATATGGTGTCTCTGAACATCAAGTACTAGCTGAAAATTCTATGAATTTAATGGATTTAAACGGGTCAGATTAGAAATGAGACTAGAAATCTGATAAACAGCAATTCCATCAAAACAAGCTACTTCTCAGTGACGTCGGAGTGTTTATAAAGATCAATAGCATAAATCAGTATTGGGGAACTGCACAAGGGGCAAGTTAGCTGTAGTTGCTGAAGTAGAAGGTTCAGTTGCAGAATAAGACAGCAATGACTGAATGCTATGGCCACAAGTACTACGAAGTAAATGAAAGAAAGGTTATTAGCTATTTTCGCCGATACTCAAGTGTTACAATGTTTCAATGTTCCATTGACTTAGTAATGCCTTCTGTCTGAGCTCTTTGGGGTACATTTCTATTATTAAGCTTATGGGCAAAGCACTGAACTGGAAGTCATGCAGGTCAGCATGCATTTATCAACTAAAGCTTGAAAACAAAACACTAGCTGCATTTACCTACATTTAGTATAAGTTTAGTCTAGTGAGTAGGAATGTGGTTAAGGCAATTTACTAAGAATTCAGAGTGATTACTTTAGCAAATGTGCGCCTCATTCTTCAATTTTGGCATCAAAGGTTTTTCAGTGGCAATACCAGCATCTTTTAAAATGATATTCCTTTTATTAATTTAAAAATACAATAAGTACATCTGACAGATATGATTGCCACACATTTCATCAAGAGTAATTCAAAAGCTGTATGTCATTTTCTTTGTTAGACAAACATTGTTGACCCAAAAGCCCTTATGTTGGGCCCAACTGCAAGTGATTTCACCCGGGTCCCCAAACTTTGTATTTGTTTGGGCATCGCTAGGTTGATGAATTGGCTGTTCGGTTTTTGGGCACTAGTCCATACCTGTAGCCAATCTGAATTGTTACGGGCGGTCTCCAACATCACATTTCGCTATATCCCTTTCTGCAAACAATGTGGCTGGGCCCCCAAGAACCAGCTCACTCTTGACCTCTCAATCTTCTCCAGTATTACCACAACTATCAAATTGGGGAAAAAATCAATGGGACTCCCCAGTACAGTGGATAATGTATGGATAACTTTATTCTTATATATTTCAATTTATGGGTGTTTCCATATCATATGGATAAAGGATCCCATTCATGTCAGTCAATTCAATTCAAAATTACTTTATTCGATTAATACAATATTAATCATAAAAGTTACAGACATACATCACAGATAAAAATTCTTAAAAACCAGACAATTCATATCAACAAATGATCATTTTCCTTGTTCTCAGAGAGGCACATAAAAATGAAGCGACACTAAAACAGGTTAGAGGATCAGGCAACATTCGTAAAAAATATAAGGCAGGGCGACATTGTCTAAAATCAAGTTTACGTAAAAGAGGAATTAAAAACCTTTCACGATGATTGCAATAAAATTTACAAAAGAAGAAAATGTGCAAATCAGTTTGACGCGAGAAATCATCACATGGGCAACAAGGAAGATCATTACTAGAATAAATACCAACAGGGTGGCCCAACATACACAAGATATAATTAAGGCGAAATCTTAACAGAATAAATCTGTGCCTAGGGCTTGTAACAGACTCCAAATAGGATGATATCCCTTCAACGTGAAGTGGGCCCTCCAGGTATTCTCTTATAGTAGGTTTATTATGGAGTGCATTCGTTCTCGCATCATTGGCAAAGACTAAAAAACGAGTTTTTAAAACTTTTTGAGACAGATACACAATTTCCCGGTAATTCAAACAGACTCCCAAAATCTAGAGTATGTAGGGTGTTTTTCAAGTAATTTAACCATTGAATATTCGCTGTGTGTTCTAAGGATAAACAGTCAGTTATTATTTGTTGGGCGAGGGACACAGTATCTCTGGACCATACTGAGTGCCAGAGAAGAATAGGGGCTACATTGATCTGATCAGTTATATAGGGGATATTTAGCTCTTGATGTAGTTTAAAATTGGAACAACTATTGGGAAGACTCATCATACATTTCCAAAAACTATCCTCTATTATTTGTATACCCTTTACATTAACGTGGCCCCACACTCCAGCACTGTATGCAGCTACTGCACTAGATTTGGCCCCATATACCTTCCTTACAATAGCTGGGTTTCTTGTTCCCAGTTTTTTTGAAAAGGAGCGAATTGCGTTTGTACTCTTTTCAACCATAATCCCACGATTCACCACGATATTCAACCAGGATGCTCAATAGTCAAAGGTCACCCCTAAGTAGGAGAATAAGTCTGTCTGCACCACTTTACGACTTATGATAAAAAAAGAAGGGGGATTTTTCTGCTTTTTTCCTGCAATTAATACAAATGACTTCGATTCATTTGTATGAAGATCCAGACTTTTCATAAATTCTACATAATTATTCAACAGTTTCTGGAGCGATCTCCCCGGGCGCGCAATTAAAACTGCATCATCTGCATACAATAAAATTGGAATGCGCATCTTATTTATTCTGGGCACATCTATGGCTGATTCAAGCAGTTGAGACTCCACCCCATTAGTATAAAGTGAAAACAGAAAAGGTGCGAGAATCCACCCTTGGCGAACGCCTCTAGTAACTGGGAACCATCTGGTACACTGACCCTGTTTGCCATACCTTACACAAGCTTCACTCCTCGCATACAGTTATCTTATGAAGGTGATCATTTCCCGGTCTACCCCCATTTCTCTCATGATTCTCCATAGATGTGAATGAGATGCACAGTCAAAAGCTGCGCTAAGGTCCATGAAGGCCAGGTAAAGATTGCCTTGCTTAGCATGGGTGTACTTCGCTACAGGCGGACTCAGGTTCAAACACTGATCTTGGGTACCTCTACCTTTTCTAAAACCATATTGTGCCGGGATCAGGGTGTTATTTGCCAGAGCCCATGCCTCCAATATATTTAATAGCACTCTTCCCATGAGTTTAGCCGTGCTGTCAAGGAGGGAAATCGGCCTATAGTTTCTGGTGTCTAGTTTATCCCTTTTTTTATGAATTGGAATTAAAACTGCTTTATGCCAGGAGGCCGGGGGTCCCTCTTTGGCTATGGCATTGAATGTGTTAGTTAGCAGGGGACCCCAGAGATCAGGGCGGTATGTGAAAAAATCTATTGGGGTACCATCTATACCCGGTGCCTTATTACTGGAGCATTGAGCCAGAGCTGCCCCTATCTCCGTATTATTAAAAGTAAGGGGGATATTAGATGGTGGGACAGGCTCTTCGACCGTCGCTTCGGAACCCACTCTCAAACCATTAAACATTTTACTAAAATGCTTCACCCATGAGTCCTCATCCACATGTGTGTTCAAATTAGGATCGGAACGCAATTTTAGAAATGGCGCATTGATCGTTAACCAGAAGTCCCTCGTATTGTTTGTGACTGTAGCTTTCAGTAATTTTTCCCAAGCCTCTTTCAGTATCTTTAGTCTATTCTTCCTGGCCATAGAATAACTCAGCCGGGCCTGTTTCACCAGGGCGGGATTTCTTGGGACACACTTGAGAGATCGATGTAGGTGGGAAAGTGCTTTAGTGCAGTTGTGATCAAACCATTTTGGTCCTATGGTTTTATGTGACCCGCCACTCTTCGAAAGATTCTTTTTCACTTCTAGCAGAATAGCTTCAAAGGCCTCTATAGTAGGCTGTGGGTCCTGATTTGGATCTAAACATATTACTATTTCCTTCATTCTGCTAGATACAACCTGGGGAATAAGAACAGTCTTGTCAATGCCCTTCCACTTAAGTGTTATCCCATTCTTTTTCGCTATAATGGGCTTTATAGGTGAGAAGTTGGGACCATGAATACCTAGCCATTTCATATTCCAAGTTAGAGCTGCATGATCACTAGAACCCAGAGATTCAACATTTCTATTGCTAAAAGCTCCTGCCAACGTAGCTGAGGCTAATATAAAATCAATTACTGTGCTATGTAAGGTAGAACGAAAGGTTTCACACAGGAGGCCAGTAGTTTCCGACCGGGGGTTCATAATCTCCAAATCTTTTACAATAAGAAGTTTGTTTAGGGCATTGCCATATTGGTTGTGGGAAAAGTGTACATTACCACCTCCATCCTCGTCTGTTAAGCCACAGGTAGAGGTTGATAGCAGAGGGCAGGGGTGCACATTAAAATCGCCCACCCACAGAACTGCCGGGTCTTTGTTACATGGACCAATTAACCTATTCATATTTTCCTCCACTATAGCAGCAACTTTATACATTTCACCCCCAAATAAGTTATTATAGAAATTAATCAATAATATGGTGTCGCCTTCCGGACCTTTAAGAAGTAAAATGTTAAAATATTGACATTCATTAAAAAAAGTTAAAACCTCAAATCGCAAGGTGTTCTTTAAAAATGTCACAATCCCACCCTTCGCCCTTCCGGCCGGTGAGGCAATTGCAGGGGTACAGTATGACCTATAGCCAATTATATTAACAGGACCCACTGCCCAAGTCTCTTGGAGACATACTAGGTCAAAAGAAGAAATATATTTTAACCAATCAGGGTCCAACAGTTTCTACCCCAGGCCTGCAATGTTCCATGAGATGGCTTTAAAGGTATCCATGTCCTTTACAGGAAGAACATCGTCTGCCTGGCTCGCCCGAGGGTCACATGGTACAACATTCTGGGGTTCTTCCCTGGTACACTGTCAATCACAGGCATCCATATCCGACAATGGTAAAAAACGATTTGCAGTTGGTAGTGCAGGAATAGTATTTCCTCTGTACTGTAAGAGTGATTGAGTAATTCAAAAGCTGTATGTCATTTTCTTTGTTAGACAAACATTGTTGACCCAAAAGCCCTTATGTTGGGCCCAACTGCATTTTATTTCACCCAGGTCCCCAAACTTTGTATTTGTTTGGGCATCGATAGGTTGATGAATTGGCTGTTCGGTTTTTGGGCACAAGTCCATACCTGTAGCCAATCTGAATTGTTACGGACGGTCTCCAACATCACATCTCGCTAAATCCCTTTCTGCAAACAATGTGGCTGGGCCCCCAAGAACCAGCTCACTCTTGACCTCTCAATCTTCTCCAGTATTACCACAACTATCAACTTGGGGGAAAAAAATCAATGGGATTCCCCAATACAGTGGATAATGTATGGATAACTTTATTCCTATATATTTCAATTTATGGGTGTTTCCATATCATATGGATAAAGGATCCCATTCATGTCAGTCATCTCGTACAGCCCAAGGATTTTGCCTTTCCCATTTTCCAGAGCTGCCTATGTTGGAAAATATTTAAAGTGCACTAGTGCCAACCTGGCTGATATGACAGGATTATGTGGTGTAAGTAATGCATCCCTCCAATCAGCTTCACCTAAGGAATCTTGATCCTCCTACCACTGATCTCAGGTCTTTTGGGGAATTAGCAATAATAACAGCATACTTTTAAAATCCCACCTTTGTACAGACTTTGCACAGTGAAAAGTGCCTCCAGGGGATAGCACTCTGGGAGTATCAACAATTAGGGTGGATAAACATCAAGTGCATGCCTCAACTGGAAGTATCAAAAACAGACTTATGAAGCTTGTTTTCTACTTGTAGTGTGAAAAAGGATTTCACAGAATCTACGCCCCATATGTTCCTTAATTTGGAAATCCCAATGTGATACAAGGCCTTAAATTCCTTTAACCGTGCTGCGTGTGCCATGGACGTTCCATACAAAAGTGCTGCTTCCTGTAGAAGCCTGCTATCCCATCGTATGCAGCGAAGCACCTTCTGCCAACAGTCTACTTCCATCTTGCATGCTAGTTTGTGGTGGAAGAGTCTTCGGAACTGGGGACCCATAAGGAAAAGGGTTCATTATATTTATTTTCTTGACTAAGTCTCACTCAATAAGAAAAGCTGGGTCTCCCTTGTTCACAAGGACAAGCAATCAGGTGAGGCTGGTTCAACCACAGAACTTGATCACAAGTGATCATATCAGATCAAAAATGTGTTTGAGGATTCTGTATTAGCAATTTTAGAATATTTGCGGAAGGTTATGGAGTAGAATCATATTGTGCAGTGTAATCCTACCCAGTAAGTTAATGGGCAGTTTGCTCCAGTTCTGCATGTCTTTTCACAACTCTTCCCATGGGGTGCCCAGCATTCTGTTTTTCTAAAGCACAGAAGAGGGCTTTAGGCAAAAGGGGTCATCAAAAATGTAGGCCAGCATGGTTTATCCAACTATGCATAGGCTTAACTAACATACAATTACTTTTAGTGCTTTAATTGGGCTTTCTGGAGAGTGATCGTTACTTGGCATGAAGCAAAGATTTGGATCTGCCCTCTTCATTCACTGGTTTATTCAACTGTCATTCAGATTGTGTTTCTGTCCTGCAATGGCATACAGCAAGGGGTAATGTATTGTCTCTTCTACACTGTAAATGACAGGATTTTGCCTTATCACGTGCACAGCCACCTAAAATAAAGTGCAATTTAGTGTCAAAGCTGGTGGGGTAAGAGTTAACTTGCTTTTTTCTTTCCATTCTTTATCCTTTTTAGGGTCCAATTTTGATTGCACAGCTGCCAAACAGACGTATTGTTAACAATATGGATGCAGTGGGCTTTGAGTCTGCACCTTTCAATAACTGGCTTACTTCGACCAACCTGGTGATGCTCTATCACTATTTTTAGCTTGCTTGAATATACATTAACCTGAGCTACGTATATGCATACTTGTACTGTGATTTTCACATTAAGACTGTCTACAGTTAGCATGAGTTCACCTTAAATTAGTCATAGTTAATAAAGGCTTAAGTCCAAATGACTTTTGGCCTCTGAGTTTTCTCTCTCTTTTCAGGAGTCAAGTTCCAGGAGTGCGATAATTAAATGTTGCAAATGTTTTCGTTTCTGTGAGAACAGATTATCATTATGTGCTTCATAGAGAGTGAATAGTAATTTCCACACCTGTGTCTGGGACAAGCTCATCTTGATTTATTATCCTTTTAAGATCAATCTCTTGAAGGCTGTGCCACTGAAAACTTCCCTTGTGTAATGGCTGGGAAGAAGGGTGAAGTTGTGTCATGAGGGAGTGTCTGAATCTGATTGGTTACCTCTCCCTAAGAACTGTGGGAATTGATTGTTTTGATTGGGCATCGCTGAGCTAGTTAGATTCAGATGCCCCTTTCCACTTTCTTGAGACTAGATACCTCATTTTGCTCCTGCTCAAAGAGTTAAACTCCTGAGCAATTCCTTTCTCATTAACCTGACTGAATCTTTTTTTGATTCTGCCTTTAGAGGCTTTATTTGCGGACACATTCTGCTGTTTCCACATTCCTTCATTTCCTTAGCTTAGTATTGTAGGGAACTTCCTTCATAGGAAATTAACATTACTGGTTTTACCTATGACAACTTAACAGGATGTGCCTTTGTATTTACTATTTGAATCACTTTGCATTATAATGACCAATACAATAATATGATGATTGATTTATAAACAATTGAATTTGTAATTTTGCTAATCTGCGAATAAACCTTTATGATTAGCGAATCTACTACTCTGTGATCCTTGTGGGGGCCGAATGTGCTTCGCTGTAACTGATGTATTGCTGATTTGTTGATGTCAAACCGCAGCCCAGGCCAAAAGGTTCATCCGCTCAAGTGCACCTTGTACTCGAGTTTGCAACAGTAATCTGTATGGTGCAAATCCCAATCCCGCAGAAACAAACCTCTTTCAACTATTTACTTGACACTTTGTCAATCACATTTTGGCTTCGGCCACTAGAGTGTTCATCTGCTGGCTCTATGTGTGACCCGCTATATTCCCAACTGCCCTGCCCTTCTTCACCTGTACATTTCTAGTTTCTCTCTTTCGTTCGTCCCACCCTTTCCCTCTTTTACCATGTGCTCCTCGTCAAGCCACCACCCTCTCGTATTTCTCCCTCTTTACATCCGTCTTTCACCATGTGCTCCTCATCACCCTGCCACCATTTCATGTTTCGCCTAGCCACCCTGTGTGGTATCTTCATTTCTATGCCATGCATTCTCCCCTTAGTGTTATGTCCCCTGCTGCTCAGCCAGAGTGACTGATGTTATTAGAATGCTGATGTGTGCCTGGTTAAGTGAATGTCAGTTGGAGTGCGTGGGATGAGCAGCAAGGATGTTGCTCCCGGTGGGGCTTCCTTACTACCATCTTTACCTGTAACCCGAGACTCCTACCTTGTGAATAAATGTTATCCTTTTTCACCTATACAACTGGCTACCCTGCATCTTCATTTGCCACAATGGTGATAAGGATGGGCTTTCAAGTTCTTCCTTACTCACTAACTCTTTCATGGTGCATCCTTCTCAATCCATGTAAGTCCACCAGCCAGATAACCTCCAATGGTCCTCAGTCCCCTCTCTCTCCCACCTCCCTCTTTACTTTGTGCACTAAGCCTCCCAAGCAGCTTTTCATTAGAGCTGCAGGGATGCATTTTTTCTATTGTTTCCGTTTCCTACAAAACAAACTTTCAGTAACACTCTATTGAGGCATGTTGTATGGAAAGAGTTTACAGAATTGATAGAATTAATAGCCCAACATGTGCTGGTGATAGCTTCACTGTGCCAGAAGGAGCATGCATAGGGAATCAAAAGGTACAACTTATTTGTAAGAACTTTTAATGTAGTTGGCATGACAAATTTGTCTCTATACATTCACGGCGACAGCAAGCTTTTAAGAGAAAACTGAGCAGCAAATACAGCAAAAATAACGATGAAGTTAACTTCACAAAAAAAAACGTACTTTCTTTCTTGAGTGCATCTTCCTCGAGCCAGCAAAATAATTCAGTGAGATCAGCACCGTAAAGATCACAGGTTTGAATCCTGGCAGACCCAACCTCTCACCCTTGCAAGGATGATTGACTAAATACAGTGAGTTGGGTAAACCTCCAATTATGGGGCTTTAATATTTAAAATCCGCTCAAAGAAGGAGCAGAACACTTTATTCACTATTTGAATAGCGCAATTAATTAAATTGCTTCTTGGCACGTATTTATCGGCTACGGCCTTGCCATGATTCAAATCTAACACCTGCATGCCTTCTTTGACAATCCAAGTCAAAGGATTAGAAAAGCTGTTTATATTTTACTCAACTTACTTATCTCATCATAGATTTATGTTAGATAAGGCTTCTTTTTATGATACACAGTTCATTTACAGGATGATTTCAGCAACGTATTGGAATGGATTTTATAAAGCATCACTAGCACTCACTTATTGCCACATATTTATAAAATAATCTGAATTGACTGACTATTGGAAAGTGATCTCAAACGCATTTTAAGTTATATATATATATATATATATATATATATATATATATATATATATATATAAACAAAAAAGTGTCGAGAATGCGCACTGCACCAAAGGTAAACATTTTCTACTTTAACACAATCTGAAAACACTATACTTTTTATGAGTTTATACATTCTAAACCAATTCTATTTTTTATGAGAATTCTTTTCCGGTGCATTTTAGGGACAGCAATTAACAGCGAATTCACTATGCTTTGTTTACCATACAGTTCTGCCAAAGAAAAGCACCACATCAAAATATATTACTCCAAATGTTCACCAGAAAAAAACAGTAAAAATAATTACCTTGCCACTTAATATAATCAAATATATTAGTGCAAATCTCAGAATGTATCCTTCACCTTCGTTATTCCGTAGGCACTGCAATATCTAGCAACAGTACATGATGTATGCTCTATACGCTAAATTTCCTGCAAGTTGGCAAACTATTCTTTAATGAAATAATTACACAATGCACACAGAGCATGGGTTTTAAGACCAAGGAATGTAGCATTCTGTAGTGCTATACACATTTCAATACAGATTGTTTTCTCTCTGAAGTGTATTATGTAACGTGTCACTGTTGAACAAGCTAAATTAAGCTTGATTCCTACCTTTGGGAATGGTGATTTGACAACCAAGGTCGTAATCTTGCTGGAGCCGATAAAAAGCAACTTCCTGCAGTCGAGCACGCTCCAGTTCAGACAGACTCTGTATGGGGACTGACTTCAGGCGTACACTGCGTCCTGACATGCTGTTCCACGTAAAATCACCCTGAGAGATAGCGAAAGAGAAAGTAAATGATTAGATCACTCATGAAACTTAACAGCATCCTTAGATCAATAAATTAAAGACGGGAAAACATTGTTCCATTCTTAACCTATTGATTTCCTCCTCTTCTCGTTTCTTTATCTTATTTCCTTAAGTTCCAATCAGGTGCCGTTATATCAAGGCTCTATTTGACTATAAACAACTAAGCGAATATTCAATAAGTGGATCCAAGAACCGGTCTTTACTGATCAGCCCCCCCCCCCCTTTTTCTCACCCCCCCATCGTCGGAGCTCATATCGGCACATTTAGCTAGCAGATAGCACTTTACATACGCTGGAGCAGATAGCGGCACCATCTACATATCACCTATTTACTGGACAGGCATATTATGATTACAGTCGGATTTAGTTTGCTCTTATGATTTGACAGAGCTCTGTGATGTACAATAAGTTGGAAAAGTCCTAAGGCGGAACAATACTGTTGTCAAATGTTTGAGACATCGTATATGAACAGTCGCCCCTATCAGAAGGGCACATAATTGCAAACGGAAATGTACAAAACAAAAACATGTACCCAACCGTGACTTTTATATTGCTGTGAGTTGGTTTGTAAAATCTTAATAAAGATGATTTTAAAAAAATTAAAAAAGTGGATCCAAGAACCATTTTAGATAAAACCTTCACATATCAAATATACATCTTACCCAAAACATGACCCTTCAGCAATATTATCACAGGTCAGAGGCGAGCAAGTATACAAAAGCCCAACATGGCTCTCACCACTAAATACTAGAAGCCTCCATTAATTGTCAGCATTTCAATGTTGTATGATTTACAGTTCTGCAACATCCCATCACTGATTTTACTTTTTCCAATAAATTCATAGGAAAAGTAGACGACTGCCAGATGCCTTTTGAGTGGCTGAGATCAGCGCTTTGAGTGCAGCCATGTCCCTCATGTGCAATGTTCCTAGCAACTGACTTCTTGCCAGGTAGGTCAAGGCTCTTTTGTCCTTGTGTTTTGAATGACTGTGCAACATCATTGAGCCCTGGCTTACAGAATGTTTTCACATTTAAGCAGGTTTTAGCTTTTAATTCTATCTCCACAGTTACGCCAACTCCCATGAGCAAGACACATCAAAATGAAATGAAGAAAAAATAAAATTTTTAGTTTAACAGTTTCAAGAATGCATTTCGTGCATTTTAAGCCTGCTCTTTTTCAACTGGTACCACACCTTAAAGACATTTGAAAAAAACCTGGTTTTCACTAGACAATATAAAATTTGCCCATTTTAATATTGGATTCAGGGGAATCCAACAACACGACCACCGTTAGTTTATTTTGGAAATACAGTATGTATTGGTGCTACTAACAAAACACAATGCACAGTCTTTCAATTGGAATGCACACAAATAAACACTATATAATCCCAATATCTTCACCATGTTAATGGTTCAATTAAAGTGCACTGATGTGATAGACTCTATAAGAATTTAAAGAAAATTATTAAAGCCATGAGCAGTTACTACACATAAAACATGGCTGCCATCGGTGTTGCACACCCAGCCCTTGCTTGGACTTTAAAGTCGAAGCTGCCCTCAACACATTATCAAAACAAAAGTGTACTTTAAATGTAATACTGTCAAATCCCTAATCCATTTAAAATCTGTTTGAACTACAGAAAAGATATGTAAACAATACAAATCACAGTTACACTTGATCAGAACGGGCAAGACTCAAATACAAAATGGAACTAATTATTTAAAAAACACAAAAACTGGACAGCATTTGCCAATACCCTCTCCATAACGAACTAGATTATTCCTTCTGATACTAATCTTAGTTGCAGACTATTCCTCGAGCAGTGGAAAGACCAGTCCAGCCCAGGGTCTCTGAGATAATGTTAGGTGAAAGGGATTTAGTGGGAGCACTATTCATTTGAATAACTATCCCTGCAGTTGCAAATACGTATTCCTTTGATGAACAAGAATCAGCAACACAATGAATATGGAGTATCTCGTAGGCATTCAAACCCACTAGGCAAAGAGGTACTGTTAAACAGCCTGACCAAACTAGGCCTCAATCGTGAGTGGATTGTCAACACAATGTTTAAGAAGGAGGTGGACAAAAAGCTAGGTTACAGCTCTGCAAGTCTCCATGAAAGCGGCATTACACATACATGCCTAATTATTGGCCTTCCCACTCACGAGCCAAACTTCCCCTCCAACATTCAGATATGCGATTACTTGTGTAATCATGTCAATATATGGTCACATCAACACCCCATAGGAATACAGGCTTCAGTGCTGGACTCCTGACCATCATATATCAAACAAGAGCTGCAAACCCTTTAGAGTCTTAATTTAAGCAAAAATATAAAAGCCCACGTGCACTGGAATTTATTAATTGAAACTCCCTTTGAGGCCACTGAGAATAAACAGGAAAAACAACCTGCTCTCGCAAGTGATAGTCTGACAACCTAGCACACATGGAGACTGGATAGATGGAAGGGCCCAATGTAGTGATGAAAAAATATGGTTCAAAGGCTCATTAACAAAGGGTTTGCAGCTCAGGTAGCGGCTTAAGCCTAAATGAGAAATGTTCTTAAATAGAACCACATGCATGTCTTATAGGTCCACGGGCTCAAAGGGATCATAAAATTGTTAAGTCTCTGTCGTTGGTTCATTTAGATCAGGACTAGTTTTCTAAGAGCTGATTGTTCATTGTCTTTGAAAGTTGGTACAGAATGGATGCTAGGTTATCCATGTTAAGAACACAGAACAAACAGGAACATGTTTCTATCAATATATAGGTCCTGTATGTTTTGACATGATGGACAATGGATGCCGCACAGACAAGAGAAGGTAGACTCTTAACACAGTATCTCCAAAGAAGCCCCTCCACATCATTCTCTTTAATCATCTGGTGGAGGTTCACGGAGCTGCTTGTAATAAAACGGTTATAGAAATGTCAATTTGTCAAAGTTCTAGTTCTTCAGCAAGGAAGCTATTTACTTGTGTGACAGCGGGGCGAAAACTAAACTTCAATAACAACCCTTCACCACCTGACCCTCAAGATACCTAGGCAGGGCAGTGAAAGGCTTACTCGGGGAGGCGGCGTCTGCTACAAACTGGGAAGAGACAATGACACTCAACAACACTATCAATCCACCAAGAGCTTTTACTTAATAACAAATAAAAAAAGGTTATTTTATTCTACACACAGCTAAATACTGCCCATAAATATGCAAATATTAACAAGGTTGCAGAATAGCATGCAAAGCCTCCAAACAGGTGTGACAAGAACTAATGCAGTACACAATATTTTTCCTCTTGGTTTTGCCAGGAGGTTACCAAACACCAAAACCGGTGTCTACTATGCTTTTCAGTGGGATCTCAAACAAAATATTTGCAGGCAGGCTTTAACAAAAGATATAAATCAATAAGCTACTGCCTACTGGCGCTAACAAATCGTTTTCGTTATCAACAAGCCACCGTCTAAAAGTGTTGAACAATAAAAATACATCTGCTAATTGTTTTTGTCGAAAGAGTGTCTTCGCAGTCATTAACTTAGTGTTACTATAAGGGAGCCTGCTTCTAGTGTTTCTTTCACCTCCTGTGATTCACAGTTTACCATAAGGTAGCTAGTTAGGAAAATGCGAAATACTTGGGAGTGATAAAGGGCATTTTTAAAGTGTATTCTAACATCAAGGGAAGCCAAAGAAGGACTTTCAGAAAGAGTAATGCCATCCAACTCCTTTGGGCCTGTGCCAACTCATTTTTTGATGAGGAGGGTGACATTATGTGGGGGTACATCAGATTTTGAGAGACTAGCAAGCAGTGCAGTGGCGTTACAGAGATGTAAAAGCACCCTACATGCTTCAATAATGCCCAAAAACTACGAATTGTGGGTGTTCTTGTTAGCATTGACCGCTTTCAGCCTGTGAATGAAATGTTCAATCCCTAGTCCTTTTATGCTTTTTACACATATTCTATATCGAGGATAATTTAAAAATGTTTTTTTTTTTTTTTTTTTTTACAGAGGTCAGCTGGAAGCTCCAGCCATTACCGCCAAACGTACCTCTTCTCCCATAAAAATCAGGCATTTACAGGTTCGATCGTTGCAACGTTCGTCAACATGTACTTCCTAAAAAGCCTCTTGGTAGATCAGCCAGAAAGGATTTTTGCTTTTTAGTTAATATTTTCTCAGAATCTCCCCTCAGATGTCAAGTTTATGTAAGGACTCCGCTATATTTGGACTGGTGCTTAAGTCGGTGTAGCCCAACACAGATAAAAAGTTGAGTTTAGGACAAGTGCTTACTGTTGCCAGTCACTGTGCCCTGACCGCACACAGGAGGATCACACCACTCACTTTGAAATCAAACTAGCTAGGTAAACAGCAGAAAAGTAAATTTTCAGAGGCTGGGCGCTACTTCAGACAGGAAAAAAATATTCAAATGTTCTACATTTTGAAACCTAAGTGTCTTCCACAGTGCAAATGTTCACCTAAACCGACCCCTCCTGCTCCTATTTGTAATTTGTACATCTGGCCATTGAGCGAGCTTTAGCTGTTTTACCAAACTATTTGCTTTTCACCCAAAAAATCTTGGTTAGGTTGTGTTCGTTTCTAGTCTCATTCACAAATAATAATAAAATGCAAGGCAGTGCTGAAAGACTGCTTATTTGAAAACCATCTCTAGTTAAACAGCTGCATCGTGGCCACGCTTCGATAACCTATTTTCGGTGTTTAATTTTTGAGGCATGTGATTGCAAATAAAAGTTACATATATAGTACATGGGATTCTTTAATCCCTGTATAAACTCTAGTATTTAATTTCTTTATAATCGGCGACTTGTGGCGCACCCAGTCATTATTAAGAAAAGACAACTATTAAATTGAGTCTGACACCACAATGCCTGCTGTCAGATCCAGCACCCAAGGTGAAAGGCAGGTCGGGGTCATGGAGCATAATTAGATTAGCTGTTCAAAGCAAGGAAAACAGAACATGCTTTTCTTTCTTCTGCTCGATTTTTGCACTCCTTAGAGAACAGCAAGAATGTTTCTGCATGTTTCTACACATTCCGAGCTAGTGCAGTCTTAATTTTTTTTTTTTTTTTAAACAAAAAAATGACATATTGAACTGTTTTTAATATCTGTTTGCAACCAATAACTAACAGGTTTTTAGTGTGTTTAATTTTGCACTAGAGGTTTTATTTTTATCCTTCATGTTCAAACATGCTTGCTCTTTCACATATGAAAGATCTATGCCATGGTTTGTGGGAAAGGTGATGGTATGACCATTTATTATTTGGGATAAAGTACCCCCAGGCATACATGATAAGGATATTGTAAGTCACCTCAGAGCTCCATAACATTATAAAGGAACTCCTTGGTGACTTGCAATATCCTTATAACGTATGGCAGCGGAAAATATATATATATATATATATATATATATATATATATATATATATATATATATATATATCCAGCTTGTTAAAAGCCAGCCCTATAGGTTTTCCAATACTTGTTGCAGTTTAGGTGGTGAGGGGAACTACAAAATTGCAATATGTCCAAGGTTAATTGGCACCTTTAGTACAATTATTCAGGTTCACGTACTTTTAAATCCTTTCGTACATTACACATTTCTCAATTTAAAGAAGGCTCAATGAAGTATTGCATAAAAAATAATATGTAACAGCAAGGGGAAAAGTTGTCTATTTTCAATCTGATGCATTTAAATATATTGTGCTGACCAATCATTAATTCAATAGGAAAAATATGCTGAGCGATCAGTTTACCTCAAGGTTTATAAAGAGCAATTGTTATAAAGTAGAACAGATCAGTTTTCTCTACTGTGAGACATTTACAGACTACAATCCTTCAGAAACAATGACCAAAGAAGATGCAGAGCCGCTCCACTGCAACTTGACTGTGTTATACACAAGAAGATTTTCACAAGGAGGTAAGTAGTTGCAGATTTTATGTATACTGATGCTACATATGGCTTTGATTTAAACCTGAAGAGCTCTCACTTGGAGCCTGACAAGCTACCCACCAGTTCACTAGATCGAGGGTATGGTCTAGACTCCCATGGCAGAGGAACACTGGTCATATTTAGAGATCACAGCCAGTTGTGCTATTGCTGTGTAGTTCCTACAAATCTATATAGGATCTGCGCGTTTAGACAACATAAACTAAGGGATTGGTGTCCAGACTAATTCCAGACACCCCCAAAGGTTATGTTAGTCTGTAGATCAGCTAGCTCACAGTGCCACTATAAACCCCACAATCTAACCAAGGAGCGAAGTTTCTGGCAACTATCGAACATGACAACCCTGACCCCTCAGGGATCGTGGAAACAGTATAGTACTCTTTGCTCAGTCACTCGTGCTCACTCGGTCTCAGAGAGATATACAGAATAACCGGTGGGGACGTTTTCAATAAGCATTTATTGAACCAGCGTCATTCTAGTATGAAATACGTCTGCTGTAAAAACCATTAGACAGAAACAGATGTATATGGTTATGAGCACTAACAAAGTAAATAAAAGGTAGAATTCTACCATGGTGCTAAAACAATGAATATATGCAGGCATACATGGCAGTAATCATGAGTACTCCTACGATGCAAACCATAACTAGATGTACCTAAGTGTACCTAGCATGTATGTAGGTGTATAGCCAAGAATCCCCCTAGGAAAGAGCCAACCACCTTATCTGATGGGAGAGAATGAAGGACCCCATCTTGGTCTCGAGTTGGGCACCCCACAAGGGATGTCAGACCGCTGTGTGCTGGAGTGTCTGCGTCCAGGGACCTCAGCGTCTCGTGTCAGCGAATCAGCATGGCTTGCCCAGCGAAGATGTGGTACTTATATACGCGAAAGTTACTTTCGGGGGTTCTACCTAGATGTGTCATGGTACGGTGGGCATGTCGGCCAAGGATGATGATAGTGGTGACCCTTATACAGGGTTATTATGCAGAAGATAGTAATCCTGCTGTGGTACTGAGAATGCTCATGCATAATAAATTAGGCTAGTTTTCAGAGAAAACCACACAACATTTATGTGGCACAGAACTAGGTAAAAGGTCAGCGCCAGAACCGTTATGTAGAGCAAGGTAGGACAAATGTAGGTAAAGGTCGTGCAACTACGTAGGCCTATATTGGGGTAAATTGGGATTCATAACACTCCTGCTGGGAAGCCTCTGTGGTAAGCATTGATCCTTTGATAAATGGGCAACATGCTTGATATGCCCACTCTGCAACATTGTTGTTTTGCGAATAACAAACCCCAAAATATAATCAGTGGAACTGAGGAAGAGGTTTTCCCCTTCTGCATGGAAGCCAGTGTGCATTTTAACTACTGCTTAGCATGGTGGTCCCACCAACGGAGAACAAGGGACAGGTCCCTATCATGAATACTGCAAGGCAAGCGCGACTATGACCTGACGAGCCAGTGGCAGACGGGTTGCCAGGTCAAGAGTTTACCCCAGCAGAGCCTCCACCAGTGTAAACCCTGTGTTTTTTACTTAACTCTACATAGAGCAGTGGAACTGTGAGTTGGAGGTGCCGGAGCGCCACTGAGTTACAGCGGTGCTCCTGTGCCACCAAACTATAAATGACCCACTGAGTTTGGATGGTGCTGCATACTCTTGGAACTTAACCTTTCTAAATGTAATCATCAAGAAAACAAGCAGGAATCCGTTTACAGACCTCTATTCATTTTTTTCTTCACTTTCACTAAAACACCAAGCGGTCTTGGGTCAGGAGTTACTGGCTCATCCATTTCTGGCTTTCCTCCTCGCTTTGGGGCTTATATTAATGTGTTTCTACATTCTCCAGTCTAATCTAAAAGTAGAACTACCAGAATGCATAAAAAAACACTACCACAGAAATGTGTCAACCTCGGGCCTGACATAGGATATAGGATAATACAGGGGCTCTGCTGTCACATACTTTTAATTAAGTTGTCATGGGGGTAGCTTGGTCAGTAAGATTGGGGGGAATGAGCTTCAGGTTTTTTCAACAATCAGGCAGGCATATAATGTTAAAATACATTATACAACAAGCAGGGCATATGAAAGGGGTTTAAGGGGCAATGGAAAGGGAGAGGAATGCAGACTGGTGGAATACTGAGGGAAAACAAACTAAAAAGTTTTAAGTCTTTCAAAACAGAGTCTGTGTGTTTTTGTCTGTGTGCATGTCAAACTTTCTGGGAAATCCAACGGACACCTCACCATTCCCAACTGAAAGCACTTGTATCCAATTATTTAGCAGAAAAGACATTAGGGGGGTGGGGTTCCAGTGTCGTGTGATCATGTGCATCAGGACCCTTGTGGTCCTCGGTGGACTCCTTACAAAGTTACGTAATCAGTTGGGGTGTGTCTGGGTGTGTCTGGGTGTGGTCAATAAAGTTTGTGATGCTATCCTTGCTGCTTTGCCACCGCAGCGGCGGTGAAGGTGCCTGTCTTCTTGTATACATTGGTTGGATGAGAGGCAATATATAGACACAAAACAGTCTAATACACACGAGCACATCAATAACAGACAGTTTGCAATTATTCGTTTCTGGTCTTTTTTATTCTCAGATGTGCTTCATAAAAATAGAACCAGCCAACGCGTTTCACCCAAACATGGGCTTCTTCAGGGCAATAGGGTAGAGGAATAATATGTATCCTCAGATGCTGAGTCAGGAAAGATAAATGCGAGTCCTAGGGCGCATAGGTGAAGCTCATGGTAAAGCGATGTCCTATGAGTATAAATAATGTGAAGTATTTCAAACGATAAGAACCCTGTATATTCGAGGAGCCGTGTCCGGAAAACGTCCTGTGACCAGCAGGATAGTGAGAAGTGCCTGTCTTCTTGCCCTGGTGGGACCGGTGTCCCAGGGTCTGCCTGCCACTGCTGTTCTTCCTGCCCCACAGCGCCCACCATCTGCTGAGGGGACTACAAGCCCCAGAGGTCTGAGCGACACACACACCTGCCGCTTGTGAGGGGAGGCGCTCGACATCGCGCTTAAGCGCTGCCTCTCCCCCGCGGCGCGCGGCGCTATCCTTGCTGCTTTGCCACCGCAGCGGCGGTGAAGGTGCCTATCTTCTTGCCCTGGTGGGACCGGTGTCCCAGGGTCTGCCTTCCACTGCTGTTCTTTCTGCCCCACAGCGCCCACCATCTGCTGAGGGGACTACAAGCCCCAGAGGTCTGAGCGCCACACACACCTGCCGCTTGTGAGGGGGAGGCGCTCGACACCGCGCTTAAAGCGCTGCCTCTCACCCCGCGGCGCGGGACGCTATCCTTGCTGCTTTGCCACCGCAGCGGCGGTGAAGGTGCCTGTCTTCTTGCCCTGGTGGGACCGGTGTCCCAGGGTCGCCTGCCACTGCTGTTCTTCCTGCCCCACAGCGCCCACCATCTGCTGAGGGGACTACAAGCCCCAGAGGTCTGAGCGCCACACACACCTGCCGCTTGTGAGGGGGAGGCGCTCGACATCGCGCTTAAAGCGCTGCCTCTCCCCCCGCGGCGGGCCCGTCCTTGCCCGTCATTGCCAGGCAGGGCAGAGCCAGACCTCTTTCATCTTTCATCTACCGTCTGGGACATAAACCAGAAGACTTTAAAGGTACTGTGTGTCGTGTAGAATATTGGGCTTTGCTATCTAGTCACGACCTACTTGCCCCAGGGATTTACAAAGCTGTCGAACTAGTGGAAGTGTTGTAATGTTTTGAAGCTTGCTATCCCTTGTTTGGCATAGGATACTTTCGTTCTTTTTTCTTTGGCTAACTATTTAGTCTGGTCTCATAATGGGCAAAAGGAAAACTACGGAGGGCGCGGGGAGGACAAGTGGACATGCTGGTGAGACAGATAAGGGGAGAAAGGTCAGGAAAATAGCAAAAAAAGCAGATATGACTAATAACTGTGTTATGAATAGAATAGACAACTTCATCATTGAGTGTGAAGGGCTATTGGGAGTTGATCCACCAGCTGACTTACTAACCCCTTCCGACCCCGCCAACTCTTTATCTGTAAGACAACTCATTGACTCGCGCCCAACCATTATTCCGCCAATGTTCCAGAAAATCTATCGTAAGGCTACAGCGTCTTGCCATGAGATCGCACGATCAGGCCCTGAATCGCATCTAGTGACCGATGCACCCTCCCAACTGCCCATTTCCCCTGCCCGGGGTGCGAGTTGTCATATCGAACCTCTAGTTATCTGTACTAACCGCTTCTCAGTATTGGCAGGGGAATATGAAACTCGAAGAAGTTCAACCCTCTACTCATGACAACCTTAGAGAAAAGTCCAAATGAGACGGATGACATTTGTCCCTTCTCACTACGGACCCTTTTACAAACTATTAAATCACTTCAGAAGGAGGTCGGATCTATGAAGGTGATGATCAAGGAGCTTGTGGCCACTGTTAAACTCCTAACTCCTAACAACATATCACAAACACCAGATACCTGCGTACCATCTAATTTGTGTCAGTCATCAATGCCGGGAGGCCTAGCAGATAGTAGCCAACAATCAGCTTCTACATTCTTTTTGGGACGAGCCATCAAGGCTCTACCTACTAACCCAGTAGGTTCTTTAGGAACTCCCCTCTCCAAGGCATTGCACAAAGACCTTTATTCCAAAGTTGCCGTGAATGGTAGAAGACCGACTGAGGCTCTACCGGCTCCATCCTTGGGTAGAAAGACATCTCTCCAGCAAAGTAAGCAACTATCTTGTCTCCCTGCAAAAGCGCAGATATTTTTCATGGTTAATGTCCCCAAAACAGGTTCAAGATATGAGAACTCCGACTCCCTGATAAACAAGTCCATACACTGGATTCGTCATGTCAGGGGTTGTCGTTCATTGATCAGAGAAGATATAGTCAGGGCACGGAGATGCATGTCAAATAACCAGCTTACCGACTGCATCGAACTTACCCTCTCCAACCCTGAACTAGCGGAGAACCTCCTGGCCTTAGAGTATAGAACTTGCTCCCCAGATTCTTCGTCTATTCAGATCAGGCGCTTTCCGAAAACTGGTGGGGCTAGGGCTCAGGATAGTCTAAAGCTACCACCTACACCAAGAGGGTCTCCTTTAGAGGTGGTGGATTGACTATGTCGCGCTTATCAATACCGACAGGAATCACATCTTACCCCAATCATCAACAAACAGAGTGCCCCTAATATTAATTGTCCAAGTATGTCCCTTGGCGACCCCTTTATTCTGATACAATCAAACAGCCATAATGGTGATCAAGGTTGTAGTCCAACGAAACAGGGGGATGCTACACTTCTGAATACCTCTGCTCTGCCTTCCGCCTCACCTTTCTTGACAAGATTGGCCTGTGATGGGTCTCTAGCACCACAACTTAAAATTCTATCTTGGAATATTGCAGGTCTCCAAAGCAAAATGTCTCTTCCTGACTGGAATGACCTGATTGAAGAACATCACATCTGCATATTCCAAGAGACATGGAGCTTGGCACCATTATACAAATCTGGTTACACCTGTTTTTTTTAGATCTGCTACTTCTATGGGGAGAGGGCGGCCCTCTGGAGGTCTCATTATTTGGATAAAGATCGACTTGGGCTGCAAAATCCTTGAACATCATTGTGACAGCCCAGATATAATGTGGCTTTCGATTAAGGGAAGCAGGGGTGGTAAAACCATCGAGTTGTTCAATGTTTATATAAGGGGCACACCAGGGGGCAAAATGTCGAATATTGTTTCTTCCCTAGAACATGAGCTCGCTGAACGCCCATCAGATTCGCATGTTATTGATAGCAGGAGATTTTAATTGCACTTTTGAGCCACTAGATTCTGAGGACCTGTTGGGGAATGAGGAAGAAGACACAAAGTGGGGTGTCCCATTGTTAAATATACCTCCGATTAAGAAATGGTCCCAAATCGCAATCCAGATTAATGCACTTGCCCTTGAATTCGGATTGAGGGCGGTGAATGGTAGAACAGCTTCTGATGTTCTAGGAGCGAATACATTCAACAGAGTAAACTGTCCCTCACGCATTGACTACATATTAGTAGATCTGAGACTCTGGAATCTGATAATAGATATGGAAGTGCTAATCTCTTCTGACAGTGACCACAACACGCTTAGTCTAAGTATGGAAACCCCATTTGCCCTTCTTTGCTCCCCAAATCAGACTCAAGGGCCCCTCATGATTACGAAGGAATTAATTCCTTCAGGCTGTAGAAGGTTCCTTAAATGGCCTAGAATTGTGACCCATGAACCGTCGATGACGGGCATTAGTCACGCATTGAGTACAAACACTGCTTTATTGCTGGAAGTTCTTGGTGAAGCAGATGGTCTGACCAAGATTCCGAATTTATATGACCGATTGGTAGATCAGATTGGTATGTATTTTATAGTGAATAATACAACTAGACCGAGCGGTGGTGCTAAAAAGCCCAATACTTGGTATAATGGGGATTGTAGAGCGAAAAAGAAGGCCTTGGTTATAGAAATTAAAAGCAAAGACTGCTCCTTAGTTAAGGAATCTAGAAAGAATTATAAAATTGCTACCTATCGTGCCAAGCTGGAGTGGGATGAATCCCATTGGCAGAACTTAAAAGAGGCAAGTGTAGCCAGAGATCCCAACCTCTTCTGGAATATGGTTAGGTGCTCGGGTAACAAGGATGTAAACCTGATTCCTAACCATATTACAAGCCAGGATTGGTTTAATCACTTTGGGAAGCTCTACTCTGGGATTGATCCATACCCCCAAGAGGGCTCATATACTTATCTGAGTCCCCATTCTGCCTTGAATACTACTGATCTCTCCACTCTTGAGGAAGTGGAGACTGCCATAAAGAAAATAGTTCCAGCAAAAGCCCCGGGACCTGATGGTCTCCCAGGAGATCTCTTTCTTGCTGACTCCACTAACTGGGCAAATTATGTTATGCTTTTAATTAACTCTATTGCAAGGGGTTGTGCAGTACCGGAGTCATAGAAGGGTGCAGAGGTGGTCCCTATTTTTAAAAAAGGTGCTAGGGATGACCCTGCTAACTACCGTCCGATCAGTTTGATCGACGCTATGCAGAAAGTAGTTGGTAGAGTGCTACTGCAGAGAATCCACCACTGGGTGGACGAAGAGAATATTCTCTCCAAATATCAAGCGGGGTTTAGGGCCTGCACAGGGACGGTGGACCAAGCATTTAGGCTGCTTTTAATCTATTGAAAGGTGGTCTTAATAGGCAAGGGCAGTCTTTATTTGGCGTTTATCGACCTAAAGACTGCCTTTGACCTAGTCCCTCGTGAGCGGCTATGGCGTCTGCTAGATGAAATGGGAATGCCACCACTGTTACTTAACCTGTTGGTTCGCCTACACGAGGGCAATTATGCCCAAGTGAGGTGGGGGTCCCAAGGACAGAAAACGGATAGGATCCCTGTGAACAGAGGGGTTCGCCAGGGATGCGTCTTGGCTCCCACCCTGTTCTCTTTATATATGAACGGGGTGGTTAGCTTCCTCCAAGAGTTTCCATCTGACGCTCCTGCCCTGGCTGGTGATAGGGTCCCTACCCTTCTCTTCGCAGACGACACTCTGCTTATTTCTAAGACACCAGTAGGGTTACAAAAACTTCTAGATAGATTCTACCTCTTTTGCGAGTCCCGGGGGCTGATTGTTAATACTTCAAAGACTAAGCTAATGGTATTCAATCCCTACAGGTCACACAGAGGCAATTTTACTTTAGACGGAATTAGTCTGGAGAAAGTAACAACATTTGATTACCTAGGATTAAGGTTGGCTGAGACAATGCAGTGGAAATACCACATTGATAAAATGCTCTTAAATCACAAACGCGTGGCTGGAGCACTAATAAGAGAACATCGCTCCTCACAGAGCAGACCTATGGCGCCTGCCCTAACAATTTATGCAGCCAAAGCACTTAGTTCAGCACTTTATGGTGCCGAATTATGGGGCTTCGAGAATGTGGATAGCATCACCAGATCAGAACATACATTTCTTAGAGATCTGGTGATGCTCCCCTGCAATGTGCCTTTGAAACCACTAATGAGCAATATGGGTAGGCACTCTTTTAAAGATATAGCCAGGCTACGGCCATTGCTATTCTGGGCTCGTTTGCGTCGGACTCCTGAGCTAACTAGCTATGCCTCCGCGCTCACTGAAGTAATGGCCTTGGATGGCAACCAAAGAATTGGCTGGGTGCTCAAGCTTAAAAAAACTCTCCTTGCTCTTGGGCTTAAAGAGTCATGGGACACGCAAACTCCACCTTGCAAGGCTGATCTCAAAAGGTCTTACTGGGCCTGGGTTAATGCCCAGGAGCTCAGTAATCAAAGAGTAGGAAGACTCACAGAAGAATTTTATCTTCACAAGCAATATATTCTTCTTGAACCATATCTAGATTTTATTCAGTCACCACGAGATAGAGCACTTTTTATACAATTCAGGGTAGGTTCGCTCCCGGTCCAGGAGCTAACTGCAAAATGGAGCGCACCATATCAGACACCAGCGGGGTGTCCCTGTTGCAGAGCACCAACCGAGAGCTTAGCCCATCTTATGTTTGCCTGCCCTGCTTATAAGAATGCTAGAACGAGATGGCTTAAACCTATCTGCAGACAATTGGGCACACAAGAGCATCGTACTGCTCTACGCATCCTAAAATCAGATGCACGCACCCTCTTTGCCTGTGGCGTTGCAAAATATCTCAGTTGTGCCTGGATCATAAGGTTCAAATTTCTGCGCATAGCACCCTAATGAATTACTATGTTTTTACGATACCTTTTAGCCTTGTTTTGCACAGATGTATATTGCACTGTAACCTATAACATAGCTAATCTCTTGCTAAACAAAAACTAAAATTGTATCTATTTAATGAAAATACACTAGAATGAACTTACTTTTATGATGTTTTAAACTCTTTTTATAGTTTGCCCCTATCTTTTTTTTTTATTATTTGGAATTGTGATGTATAAAATGATTTTATTGGGCTTTTATTATTAATTGATGCTTTTCTGGTAATTTGTACTGTCCTTGCTGAATAATGTAAGATAGTTAATGCTTTTAAGATACTTGTTTATCGAAATAAAGCTATTTGACTGACTGACTGGCATTCAGTTAAAGGTTGTATGCTGAAGAATAAAGACGCGTGCTACCGAGCTCCTTGTGTGGCATAGTCGTTTGTGTGCTCCAGAGCTGGGGTGGATGCAACAGGGGTGTAACACCCCAAACACCCCCCCGAAGCTACGCTCCTGTATGTTTTATAATACTGCTTCAGTTACAGGGCATAATGGTGCTTAAGCACCAGGAGATTAAATGACAAGAATAAATAAAACTGCCTCACCCACAAACACTTGGTTCTTCCCAAATCAGCGCATCCGTAGCACAACACGTCAGTCATCTCAGCTATATAAACTGAAGAAATGTGCTGCTGGCAGCGACAAACCAGTGACTGGATACAGTCAGCTGAAGCTCTTTACTTTACCAAATGGTAAAGGCAGCCCTCGCCGTGTACAATACATTGTGCAATACCAGATATTTTGACCACTTGTTTCTAATAACATTGCAATCTATATGCATGCATATTATAGCATTATATTAGGAAAAATCTGTGCATTATCAAACACTTCCAACGTAAATAATTTAGTAAAGGCAGGATCCATTATACTTTTGGTGGAAAAGCGTTCAGGAAAAAGCTTTTTTGAAGTATGCCGTCTCTCTGGCTCTCTGCAGGGTCCCAAGCAGACAACTGAAAACAGATGAGTACGGGAAACACGTTGCTCCAATAGCACGGGATTGCAATATGCAGAGAGCGCGCATCATACTTGACACCCATAACAAAACAGATAATTCTGCCAGGTGTCTCAGGCCAGCAGCAAATGCCGACAGAGAGCAAGCACCATGCTAGCGTGTATTGTTTGGGTACTTGCAGACATCACCAGAGGGTACACGTCGTCTCATCTCCCTAATTATTTAGTAAGGGTCTCCGGAAGGAAGACTTATCAACAAATATTACATGATCGGAAATGATTTGGGGCAAGGTCTAGAAAAGCAAGCTTCAAAACCAAACATCAACATCCTCAATTAAATTCAGAGTTTTCAATGCCATGCAAGATGACCCTTTTGACAAAGGAAACCACAAATCAGCGCCAGATGCATCTTACTATGCATTTTGGGTTTTTGCCATGTGCACTCTGAACAAACATTGGCAATTCCAATAGGCCTGGCTTGAAGGGAATTTTGTAAGGTAATGTGAAGCATTACAATTACATAGCATAGAAATGAATATATATTTGTGTGAAAGCAAAGAACTGTGGAATAATATTGGTGTAGGTATAAAGGTCAGGTGACAGTTGCAGTGTAGAGCAAGACCTAAACATCCATGTAGGTTAATGACTGCCCTCCTCCCATCTCTGCTGCCAGAGTAAAACACCATAAATTATCTAGTTATCTAAGACACTTTAATAGCATAATGTATGTGCCCCTAAAAGTTTAAGCTCAGGAGGCTGGATAGAAAAACAAAATGATCACAGCAGTATTTTTTTGTGGAAGCCCTCAACTTCTGCCCAATCAAAACATGTACTCCTGGCTCCCAAAATGTGGTAGGAGCGAAAGCCTCTCTGTAGTGATGCTCACATAATTGTCTGGCGACAGCTGCGCTCTCAGGCCAGACTATAAAAACTGTATCATCGGTAGACTTAACCATCTCACAGAGAGCAGGGGGTGTGGTCAGAAGAATTGAGGTTAACCACAAGTAAAAAATCAGGCAAGGAAAGTGACTGAATCACCAGAGCCAGATAAAGACCGTCCAGGTTACCAGACAACTGACCTCGCCCACCCTTCACGTGACCCCCCACCCCAAACTTTGGCAGACCATGTTTCTACTCCAGAACTGCTACCAATAGATATATCAATCCAGCATAGCAAAGAAACAAGTGTAGGGAGGAGTTTGGGGGTGAGGGACTTGCCTAAGAGGGACCATCTACGTAAATCCCCCTCCATTCACATGGTGTTTCATGCATGTCAACGCAGGAGAGGCCTTCCCCAGGGTACTGAATGTCGCATCTTGACTCTTCTGGCTTGGGAGTGTGTCATGGGCTTCCAGCACTCTAGGTCAGACCCAAGGTAGATCAGTCTAAGTGAATGCGATGGGGAGCCCAAGTGGTCTTAGTCCAATTGTGGTTTTTGCTACACTTAAATTGTTCTGATGTATCAACAAGTGTTTATTTCTCAGTTTGCCAAACATGATTACCTCAGCCTTGGAAAGGGTAGGAATGAGTAAATGCACAGTGAACACAACGGGTGTGCCGAGGCATGGCAGATGGATGGATGGATGGAGGATGTTGGGTAACAAATCAAACTGATATGAGGGCACAAAAAAAGCACACTCGCTGATGGATTAACGGTGGGGAAACAGAGGAGTTTATTTTTTGCGCTAGGTGGAACGGAAATGGTAGGAAAAGAAAGGCGGAAGTAAGCAAGTGGCAAAACAAAAAGAAATGTGAGTAGGCGAGTAGAAAACAAAGTAGGCAGAGAAAGAGAGTGATGGTGTCTAAAATGATGCACAAGGCATAGTACTTAGTAGGGCAGTAGCTGCTTTTGTCAACAATAAATGTATTGTGACAGTCAAGTCAAGCTGTGGTTCACCAACTTTGTGTAGGTTATGTAGGGTGGGTTACTTCCTGAGTGAAACTTGCTCTACACGCTGTGGTATGTAGGAGAGTTGGGGGGTGTGGGGAGAGTATGGGATGCCCCACCAATTTCTGTTGGGCTGTGAGAGAAAATATACTTAACTAGAGTCACACCTTTACAGAATTCAAGGCGTGCCACGTAGAGAGCCATACAAAGAGATAGGGGGCTCTGTTCTGTGAGGCAATAAACAGCAGGTGATATCAAGCTATGGTACACACTGCTGGTCACTGGAACGAGAGGATCCTTAGTCCACCCTGCATGTCCCAAAAAAATCACTTACTCTAAAGCACCAACATCCGATCATTGATGAAACAGAGGAATATAATTTATTTATTTGCAAAGTTTTATACAGCGCTGGCTAGACCCGGAGGTATCAGAGCGCTTTACATGAGGATCAGCAAGTTACAGGTTACATAAATTACAAAGCCAAGTATAGACATAGGAGAAAAACATGAGATTACACAATAATATGAATTATTAGCGCGTACACACGACATATGGGGAGTGAAAGGTAAAGGGGGAAAGGTAAAACAGGGGTAAGGAATGCAGGTAGGAAACACAACGGAGGACGAGGAAAACAATGTCCGATGTCCGGCTGGGTAGGTGACGGCCGAGGGGTGAACTAGAGCCAAACTCCTCTATAGCTGCATAGGACAGCTCCACCGGCCATCAGCCAAGGTTGCTCGGGCACCGCAGTAAGTACAGACAGTTATGGTTTCCGCCCAGGGGGCATCGTCAAAGTTCCATCGAGGGCATCGGTCACGGAGTTACAGGGAAGCGCTGTCCCCCTCATCCTCCAGCTCGCCCACCTGGCAGGTGGGTCCCACAGTGACCCCCCCTCTCCACTGGGGCAAAAGTATTTTCTTCTAAAAACAGGACCACAGAGCCACGGTCCCGTTTCCAAAACAAAACAAAAGTGTGGTGTAAGCACTTTTTAAAATAAGCCCCAATGGTGTGCAGACCCCCTCCCCGATCCTTCTTGAGGCCCTGGGGACCCCATCCCCAGGGGCGAAATACATATATAGGGGAGAGGGTGTGCGTCCCCCCTCCACAAGCCTTAAAAAGGGTGTGGGGACCCCATCCCCAGGTCCAATTTTGGCCACAGAGACCCCATGCCCCAGTCAATTAATAAAATCGGAAGGGAGCCATGCAGCCCCCCCTCCCCGGGCCAATATTGGCCCGGGACCGCATCCCCCAGGGCCCGGCCAATTATTGAAAGGAGGAGGAGGGCAGTGCCACCCCCTTCTCCTGGTCAACTTCAGCCCTGGGAATCCAATCCCCCAGGGCCCGGCCACTTCAACTTGGGTGCCCTGGCCGCACCCAGTGTCCACTGTAGGCGACCACAGGGGGAGCCTAATGCCCTGCGGTCCTTGTCGGCTCCCTTTGCTCCTGCACGCAGGGAGCAGCAAAAAATTATGCTTGACGAATCACCTCGAAACTTTTTACACAGCTGCTAAACCCAGGTGCGTACTAGTTTTAAAAATTACTATTGCCAGCTGGTGGTCGCCAGTAGATAGTTATAGTTAGAACCTAGTTTGCATAAGAAAAGCATTTTTTCATTGGCCTCATTTGACGAATCTTCACATAAGTTTAAAACTAGTTTGCCAGTCACTTCAGCTGTTACCTGTAAAGTTTAGGGGTGATCCATCAAGAGGAGGCAGCGAAAAAGTGGGGGGTCCCAAAACGCGTTTTCCCCATGCAATTATCCCATAGGGATTTTAGACACAACTTCAGCCTGAACCGCTGAACAGAATTCCTTCAAATTTGGCAGAAAGCTAGATCTTAGTCCAGAAAGAGTGCTTTTTGTAAATTGGTGTAAATATGTTCAGTAGTTTTGGAGTTATTACAGTAAAAAGATTTATGTATATCTAGAAATGCGGATCCACCACTGATCCTGGCGGATTCGCAGATCAATGCTCCAACAGCAATGCCATGATTTGCCGGCCGTAACCCGAGAGGAAAGTTGCAGCTGCCACTTTGTTCATCAGGAATCGGTTCCCAGCTGGGAAATAGAATTTAAGAGTGATAGAAGGGGTCAGGGTAAAGGTACCCTGGCCCCATGGGACTGATGTAAGGGTCTGTGACAGACCCCTCATGGGCAAGATATTTATTTTTTGAGGGCGCAAGGATGCGCAGATTCAAACCCCCATTAAATAAAGCATACACCCACTCAGAGACCCAAACACCTACCCACACACACACACACACTTACACACACAAGTAATCACACACACCCACTCACAGACCCACAAAAACACTCACATATCCACTTACACATCGACACAACCAGTCACACAACCACTCACACACCCACTCACATACCTATACAGCCACTCACACACCCACTCACAGACCCACACAGTCACTCAGACCCACACAGTCACTCACACACCCACTGAGACCCACACAGCCAGTCACACACATCAACCTCACACACACTTACATACTCACTCACACACCCATTCAAACACCCCATTCACACACACAGGTTACACAGACGTTATAGTTAGGAAATAGCATTTAAAAAACTTTGAAATTTATTGAAAAAACACAAAGGTCACAGGGATGTTATAGTTAGGTTCAGATTTTACTCCCACAAAACCATAGAAATTCAGCAGTTATAGTTATCTCAAGTAACTATCACTCATGCCCTAAGGTAACTATAACTCACACCCTCTCCATGCACTGCCAATTAACCCACATATTTCATCACTCATGACATCTTCTATGACATCATTGATATCATCACTGCACCATTTGCAGTGAAATTATTGATGAGAAAAGTTTGAATGACAGTGACGCGAGTAATTGTTACTTGAGATAACTGCTGAATTTCTATGGTGTTGTGTGTGTAGAATCTGAACTATAACGTCCCTGTAACCTTTGTGTTTTTCAGTGAATTTTAATATATATATATATTCCCAGGCGGCAGGATCAGCTGAGCTCCCACCAATGGGAGTGCCCTGGCAATTACAAAGGAGGGAGGAGGTGACACCCGCGAACGATTCAGCATCTGAGGAAGACGTAATGGCCGAAATGCATCATGCTGTTTGGTTTGGTGATTAAAGGCTTCCAACAAATACCCCGCTGTGTCCTTGGGTTTCCTTGTGAGAAGGTGATCGTGTGGCATATATATATATATATATATATATTATCTACTGGCGTTCGCCAGTAGATAGTTATAGTTAGGACCTATTTTCCTTAGGAAATCCGCAACATTCTATTTGAAATAACTCTGGCGTCGGTTGACGAATCTTTGCGAAAATTTCAAACTTTATGGCCCGCTCCAGTCCGCTCCTACCCTGAAAGTCTCAGGGTGATTCGTCAAGCGGGGGCCGAGAAAAAAGGGGGGTCCCAAACCGTGTTTTCCCCATTCATTTTCCCATAGGAAACTTTAGCCACGGCTACAGCCCGAACTGCTGAACGGAATTACACCAAATTTGGCAAAGAGGTAGTTCTTGGTTCAGAAAGAACCCTTTTGTTAAATGGTGTAAATCCGTTCAGTAGTTCCTGAGAAAATCAAAGGAAAATCACATATATATCTATGGCCGCGTTGGATTCGCGCACCCTCCCGATGACCAGCTGTATGCTAATTGGCTGTCAACACTCCAAACCAGGAAGTGTTGGCAGCCATCTTGTGACTCGGTAGAACCGAGTCACAAGAAAACATTAAAAACAATTGCGCAAAACGCAAAAAGGGGGCAGGGTAGAAACACCCTGCCCCCCTAGGCCTGCTCAGGGGGTCCTACAAGGACCCCCAAGGCCCAAAACATTATTATTATTATTTTTTTAAAAAGGCAAAAAACGCGCTGGGTGCGCGGATCCTGCCGATAAAAAAAAAAAAAACGAAGCTATTTTGCCCTCGGGTGGGCCAAGTCCCGGGGCCATGCGGGGGTTGGTTTTTATTTTATGTGGGGGGCCTCTAAGGCCCCCCAAGCCCCAGGGACCGCCACCCCCCGGGGCTTTAAAGAAAAATGGTGCGGGAGGGCTCTCCGCCCTCCCGCAGCCCCGGGGACCGCCACCTCCCCGGGGCTTCTTTTTTAATAAAGAATGACCTGTGTGGGGGCTCCTGCCCCCACACGCCCGGGGACCGCCACCTCCCGGGGCACTAAGAAAATACATGTGGGGGTCCGTTTCGGACCCCTGAAGCCCCGGAGACCACCACCTCCCGGGGCTATGTAGAAGTGGGGAGGGGGCCACGTGGCCCCCCTCCTGGAGCCTGTGGTGGCCCTGGGGACCGCCACCCCCAGGGCCGGCTCCTGCAGTGTCCCGGGGTGCCTACCCCGGGGACACTGCTGTTTGCAATGGCAGGGCGGGAGCCTCGCGGCTCCCGCCCTGTCATTGCAAACTTGCTTTGCTTCATTGAAGCAAGAGCAGGGAAACCTGCTCTCGCTTCAATGAAGCAAAGCAGATTGCTTTTCCATAAGGGGAGCTGCATGTCAGCATGTCAGCAGCTCCCCTTGTGGAAAAGCAATGCCGGCTCCCGTAGGACGCGGGGAGCCGGCTGGACTGTGGGGGGATTGGGGACCCCCCCACAGTCCCCAACCAGAGGCCAGGCCTCAGGGGATGGGGTCCCCGGGGCCATTAGTGGCCCGGGAGGGGGGCCACATGGCCCCCCTCCCCTTCCCGTTGCTTTTTAAAAAAAAAATAAAAGGGGGTCAGGCCCTGGGGGATGGGGTCCCCAGGGCCCAAAATAATTAAAAAGAAGGGGGCAACACAGCCCCCTTTTAAAAAAAAAATAAAATAAAAAAAAAATCCGGCATCGCGCCGGAGGCCACGCCGCCTCCTTGGCAGCACTCTGCAAACGCGCCCCCTGGCGCGTTTGCAAAGGGGGAACAAATTCCCCTTGAATACTGGGGGTCCCTGGGGGCCAACTAGCCCACCAGGAACCTCCAGTATGCGCCACAGGGCTGGGTTGCAGAGAGGTGGTCCAGGCCACGCCCCTTTTTACACCTCTCTGCAACGCAGCTCTGTGGCGCTTACTGGAGGTACCTGGTGGGATAGTTGGACCCCAGGGACCCTCAGGATTCAAGGGGACTTAATCCCCCAACTTAAAATGCGCCACGGGGCGCGTTTCCATAGTGGTGAAGGGAGGGGGCGGGGCTTCAGGTGACATGTGTGCAAACAGGCCCTGTGGCGCGTTTTAAGATGGGGAATTAAATCTCCTTCAATCCTGAGGGTCTCTGGGGGCCAACTAGCCCACCAGGTACGTCCAGAAAGCGCCACAGAGCTGCGTTGCAGAGAGGTGCAAAAGGGGCATGGCCTCTGAACACCTCTCTGCAACGCAGCTCTCTGGCGCACACTGGAGGTATCTGGTGGGCTAGTTGGCCCCTAGAGACCCTCGGGATTGAGGAGGAATTAATTCTCCAACTTAAAACGCGCCACAGGGCGTGTTTGCAGACATGTCACCTCAGGCCCCACCCCTTCCTTCACCATTGTGCAAATATTCCTCTAAGATCAGCCGAACTACGAATTCCGATTTACTCACCTGTTATCAAGAGAGACCTCAGTGCTGCATCTTTGAGCCCAGTACTGATCCTGAAAAGTAATTTTAACCGTACTTACCAGTAACTTGAATTTCCTTCCATAGGCTAACATTGACTGGTTTCACTTGGAAATTCTTCAAAGTGTGGAGTTTTGGAACTTTATAATATTCCTCTAAAATCAGCCGAACTACGAATTCCGATTTACTCACCTGTTATCAGGAGAGACCTCAGTGCTGCATCTTTTAGGCCAGCACTGACCCTGAAAAGTAATTCTAACCGTACTTACCAGTAACTTGTATTTCCTTCCATAGGAATCCATTGTCTGGTTTTCAGCAGAAAAGTTTCAAAGTGTCGATTTTCACAAACTACAAATATTCCTTAAAAATCGCCTGTATAACTTAAACGCATTCTTTCAACTGTTTACAGGAGATGCACCAGTGCTGGATCCAGGATCCACCACTGAGTAAGAAAAAGTAACGATAACACTACTTACCTGGTAAGTGAATTTCCTCCCATAGGATAACATTGGTGATTCTATGTGAAAAAGTTTGTCAACTTTTAAAATACAATAATATTCCTTAAAAATCACTACTGTAACCAAAATGCTTTTTCTCAACTGTTTACAGGAGATGTCCCAGGACTGAATCTAGGATCCAGTCCTCTGGTTAGAAAAGTAATCCATAAAGTAACTAATTGCATTTTACTAGAAATTCACATTGAGCTCAATGTTGCATTGTGTTTGAAATTGTGTTGCCCATTGCAACAACTGTAACTACTGTACTTAAAAGTCTATTGCCTATTTGCAAAGTATTTAAACTAAAGTAATTCATTCTGAGAAAGTATATTTTGTAATGTAATGTATAATGTAATTACAATGTAATTTAAAAAATAAAATATGTAAAAATAAATAGTTTAAAAAAATGTAGTAAATCAGTATCAAACAAATAAATATAACAATTAATACATTTAAAAATTGTCATTTACAAAACCTTTGAAATTCACTGAAAAAACCATAGGTTTCAGGCACGTTATAGTATGAAATTAGCATTTAAAAAACCTTACAAATTCACTGAAAAAACCATAGGTTTTAGGGACAGTTATAGTTAGTTGGACATTGCACTCGTAGAAAACCCGTGAAATTCCCCCGTTATAGTTAGTTCAGCTAACTATAACTCGCGCCCCCGCAATGCACTGCTGATGACGTCAAATATTACATCACTCATGACATGGTCAGTGACATCATTAATGACATCACTGATGACATCATCCACTGGTTTTGTACAAGTGAAATGTCCAACTAACTATAACTGTCCCTAAAACCTATGGTTTTTTCAGTGAAGTTCTAAGGTTTTTTCAGTGAATATATATATATATTTTCTTGGCAACTCCGTTATCCCTCTGGCGTATACCTTATCCCAAAGAAACGGAGCACGGACCCAAGTAGTAGCAGACAGATGTAAGTTTATTGCTCCTCCAACACCTCTACAGCCATGTAGCGTTTCAGCCCCACCTCGGGCCTTGATCACACGTGTGTATATATATATATATATTATCTACTGGCGGTCGCCAGTCGATAGTTATAGTTAGGACCTATTTTCCATAGGAAATCGGCAAGATTCTATTTGAAATAACTCTTGCGTCGGTTGACGAATCTTCGCGAAATTTTCAAACTTTATGGCCCGCTCCGGTCCGCTCCTACCCTGAAAGTTTCGGGGTGATTCGTCAAGCGGGGGCCAAGAAAAAAGGGGGGTCCCAAAACGTGTTTTCCCCATTCATTTTCCCATAGGAAACTTTAGCCACGGCTACAGCCCGAACTGCTGAACGGAATTACACAAAATTTGGCAAAGAGGTAGTTCTTGGTTCAGAAAGAACCCTTTTTGTTAAATGGTGTAAATCCGTTCAGTAGTTGCGGAGAAATTAAAAAAATAAGAGTCAAAAAATCAATTTCCCATAGGAAACTTTAGCCACGGCTACAGCCCGAACTGCTGAACGGAATTACACAAAATTTGGCACAGAGGTAGTTCTTGGTTCAGAAAGAACCCTTTTTGTTAAATGGTGTAAATCCGTTCAGTAGTTGCGGAGAAAATCAAAAGTAAAAACACATATATATCTGGGCGGAGCCTAACCACCCATGTCATCGTGAGATCTGATTGGCTGTCAGCACTTCATCCTGGAATTGCTGGCAGCCATCTTGGGACCAATATAAATGATAGTACCCTATTGAAATGCATTGTAGTGAATCGAAAATTTTGAGGGTTACCAAAAGGAGAACTATAAAGGGTGATAACAGACTTTAGTTACATTAGAATTCATTTGTTGATGGTACCATACTAATTTCAGGAATTGTGGTGTGTTCTAAGGTGATTTTACCCTGTGAAAAACCTTCTGCTGGGATATCATGAATCATGTTTGAGAGAAAACTATTTTCACATGCTTGTCCCATACAGTTTTGGAAGGTGCTCCAGAAGCTAAAATGAGAGCATATTTTCTGTAAATTCACATTATCTTTCTCAGTCATGTGAGAATGAAGTCTGACATTCTCAGTAAAACATGTACATCCAACAATGGCAGAGACTGTCAGTCGATTCCTTTGTGTTCTACTGCAGCTTCCCAGAGTGTTCTAAAGAACAACTAGAGTGCTAACAGCCTTACTTATGACAAAAGTATGGCACACCTGAAGCCATCTTGATTGGAATAAACTGGTAACACTTAAAACATTTAATTTAAAAAGGAACAAAATGATGGGGTTCATTTTGTCATAGAAATTATGGTTAGTGCTGTAGAAAGAAAATTTAGGACATGTTTCAAGTGTGATCTCAAATATCTTCCTGTTATATTTCAACAGGAGCAGCCTGTCAGTTGATGCCTTTGTGTTCTACTGCAGCTTCCCAGAGTGTTCTAAAGAACAACTAGAGTGCTAACAGCCTTACTTATGACAAAAGTATGGCACACCTGAAGCCATCTTGATTGGAATAAACTGGTAACACTTAAAACATTTAATTTAAAAAGGAACAAAATGAGGGGGTTCATTTTGCCATAGAAATTATGGTTAGTGCTGTAGAAAGAAAAATTAGGACATGTTTTAAGTGAGATCTCAAATATCTTCCTGTTATATTTCAACAGGAGCAGCCTGTCAGTTGATGCCTTTGTGTTCTACTGCAGCTTCCCAGAGTGTTCTAAAGAACAACTAGAGTGCTAACAGCCTTACTTATGACAAAATTATGGCACACCTGAAGCCATCTTGATTGGAATAAACTGGTAACACTTAAAACATTTAATTTAAAAAGGAACAAAATGAGGGGTTCATTTTGCCATAGAAATTATGGTTAGTGCTGCAAAAAGAAAATTTAGGGCATGTTTTAAGTGAGATCTCAAATCCTCTTCTATTTTATTAGAAAATTCTGACCTGCAGACTGAAACAATCACTTTCAATACCAGCAGTAGACTTCCAGTTAACTCCTTGGTGAGCAGTAGCTTTACTACAGTGATCTAATGAACAACTAGAGTGCTAACATTCTGAATTTATGGCAAATGTGTGACACATCTGAATGCCTTCTTGATGGAATCAAAGTAAAAAACTGAAAGCATTTCCTACTGAGGAGACTGTAGTAAATGAGGAAATTAGGAAACTTCATAACAAATAAGTCTCCCAAGATGGCCACCAGAGAAAAAAGAGCCCAAATGTAGCACAAATATCACCCAGAGGTAGCCCACGTATAGCCCAATGACAGAAGTGTGCAAAACACTTTTTATTTTGTGTTTTTTTGCAGTTTTATATAGTGCAGACTGGTCAGGTATTGGAGTGCTTTACATGACCATTGGTTACATCACACAAGGACAAATTCATGTTGGTTGACCCCTACACTACCCAAACACCACTGAACTACCCTAAACCCTAAAACACTACCCCCAGCACGACCCCTTCACTACCCAAACACCACTGCACTACCCTAAACCCTAAATCTACCCCCTACACTACACAAATACCACTGCACTACCCTAAACCCTAAAACACTAGAACCCAGCACGACCCCCTACAGTACACAAACACCACTGCACTACCCTAAACCCTAAAACACTACCCGCTACACTAGACAAACACCACTGCACTACCCTAAACTCTAGAACACTACCTCCAGCATGACCCCCTACACTACACTAACACCACTGCTCTACCCTAAACCCTAAAACACTACCCCAGCACGACCCCCTACACTACCTAAACACCACTGCACTACCCTAAACCCTAAAACACTACCCCCAGCACGACTCCCTACACTACACAAACACCACTGGACTACCCTAAACCCTAAAACACTACCCCCAGCACGACTCCCTACACTACCTAAACACCACTGCACTACACTAAACCCTAAATCTACCCCCAGCATGACCTCCTAAACTACACAAACACCACTGCACTACCCTAAACCCTCAAACACTACCCCCAGCACGACCCCCTACACTACCCAAACACCCAACTAGCCCCCAGGTACCTACAGTTAGGACCACAGAGCTGAGTTGCAGAGAGGCGTTCCGAGGCCACGCACCTTTTTCACCTCTCTGCAACGCAACTCTGTTGTGCTTACTGAAGGTACCTGGTGGGCTAGTTAGCCCCAGGGTCCCTCAGGATTCAAAGGGAATTAATTCCCCAACTTAAAACGCACCACAGGGCGTGTTTGCGCACATGTCACCTGAGGCCCCGCCCCCTCCCTTCACCACTGTGCAAACGCGCCCGGTGGTGCGTTTTAAGTTGGGGGATTAGGTCACCTTGAATCCTGAGGGTCCCTGGGGCCCAACTAGCCCACTAGGTACTTCCAGTAAGCACCACAGGCCTGCGTTGCAACGCCTGTAACAAATTGTGCAGTTGTGTTTAGGTAGTGAAGAGGGTCGTGCTGGGGAGTGTGTTTTAGGGTTTAGGGTAGTGCAGTGGTGTTTGTGTAGTGTAGGGGGTCATGCTGGGGGTATATTTAGGGTTTAGGGTAGTGCAGTGGTGTTTAGGTAGTGTAGGGAGTCGTGCTAGGGTAGTGTTTTAGGTTTAGGTAGTGCAGTGGTGTTTGGGTAGTGTAGGGGTCGTGCTGGAGGTAGTGTTTTAGGGTTTAGGGTAGTGCAGTGGTGTTTGGGTAGTGTAGGGGGTCGTGCTGGGGGTAGTGATTTAGGGTAGTGCAGTGGTGTTTGGGTAGTGTAGGGGTACTGCTGGGGGTAGTGTTTTAGGGTTTAGGTTAGTGCAGTGGTGTTTGGGTAGTGTAGGGGTACTGCTGGGGGTAGTGTTTTAGGGTTTAGGGTAGTGCAGTGGTGTTTGTGTAGTGTAGGGGGTAGTGTTTTAGGGTTTAGGGTAGTGCAGTGGTGTTTGTGTAGTGTAGGAGGTCGTGTTTTAGGGTTTAGGGTAGTGCAGTGGTCTTTGGGTAGTGTAGGGAGTCATGCGGGGGTAGTGTTTTAGGGTTTAGGGTAGTGTAGGGGGTCATGCGGGGGGTAGTGTTTTAGGGATTAGGGTAGTGCATTGGTGTTTGGGTAGTGTAGGGGGTCATGCGGGGGGTAGTGTTTTAGGGTTTAGGGCAGTGCAGTGGTGTTTGGGTAGTGTAGGGGGTCGTGCTGGGGGGAGTGTTTTAGGGTTTAGGGCAGTGCAGTGGTGTTCGGGTAGTGTAAGGGGTCATGCTGGGGGGAGTGTTTTAGGGTTTAGGGCAGTGCAGTCGTGTTCGGGTAGTGTAGGGGGTTGTGCTGGGGGTAGTATTTTAGGGTTTAGGGTAGTGCAGTGGTGTTCGGGTAGTGTAGGGGGTCGTGCTGGGGGTAGTGTTCTAGGGTTTAGGGCAGTACAGTGGTGTTTGGGCAGTGTAGGGGGTAATGCTGGGGGTGGTGTTTTAGGGTTTAGGGCAGTGCAGTGGTGTTTGGGCAGTGTAGGGGGTCGTGCTGGGTGTGGTGTTTCAGGGTTTAGGGCAGTGCAGTGGTGTTCGGGCAGTGTACGGGGTTGTGCTGGGGCTGGTGTTTCAGGGTTTAGGGCAGTGCAGTGGTGTTCGGGCAGTGTAGGGGGTCATGCTGGGGGTGGTGTTTCAGGGTTTAGGGCAGTGCAGTGGTGTATGGGCAGTGTAGGGGGTCTTGCTGGGGGTGGTGTTTCAGGGTTTAGGGCAGTGGTGTTCGGGCAGTGTAGGTGGTCTTGCTGGGGTAGTGTTTCGGGGTTTAGGGCAGTACAGTGGTGTTCGTGCAGTGTAGGGGGTCGTGCTGGGGGTGGTGTTTCAGGGTTTAGGGCAGTGCAGTAGTGTTCGGGCAGTGTAGGGGATCGTGCAGGGGGTGGTGTTTCAGGGTTTAGGGCAGTGCAGTGGTGTTCGGGCAGTGTAGGGGGTCGTGCTGGGGGTGGTGTTTCAGGGTTTAGGGCAGTGCAGTGGTGTTCGGGCAGTGTAGGGGGTCGTGCAGGGGGTGGTGTTTCAGGGTTTAGGGCAGTGCAGTGGTGTTCGGGCAGTGTAGGGGTCGTGCTGGGGCTGGTGTTTCAGGGTTTAGGGCAGTGCAGTGGTGTTCGGGCAGTGTAGGGGGTCTTGCTGGGGGTGGTGTTTCAGGGTTTAGGGCAGTGGTGTTTGGGCAGTGTAGGGGGTCTTGCTGGGGGTGGTGTTTCAGGGTTTAGGGCAGTGCAGTGGTGTTCGGGCAGTGTAGGGGGTCTTGCTGGGGGTAGTGTTTCAGGGTTTAGGTCAGTGCAGTGGTGTTCGTGCAGTGTAGGGGGTCGTGCTGGGGATGGTGTTTCAGGGTTTAGGGCAGTGCAGTGGTGTTCGGGCAGTGTAGGGGGTCATGCAGGGGGTGGTGTTTCAGGGTTTAGGGCAGTGCAGTGGTGTTCGGGCAGTGTAGGGGGTCGTGCTGGGGGTGGTGTTTCAGGGTTTAGGGCAGTGCAGTGGTGTTTGGGCAGTGTAGGGGGTCGTGCTGGGGGTGGTGTTTCAGGGTTTAGTGCAGTGGTGTTCGGGCAGTGTAGGGGGTCTTGCTGGGGGTGATGTTTCAGGGTTTAGGGCAGTGCAGTGGTGTTCGGGCAGTGTAGGAGGTCTTGCTGGGGGTAGTGTTTCAGGGTTTAGGGCGGTGCAGTGGTGTTCGGGCAGTGTAGGGGTCATGCTGGGGGTGGTGTTTCAGGGTTTAGGGCAGTGCAGTGGTGTTCGGGCAGTGTAGGGGGTCGTGAAGGGGTGGTGTTTCACGGTGTAGGGCAGTGCAGTGGTGTTCGGGCAGTGTAGGGGGTCGTGCTAGGGTATGTGTTTCAGGGTTTAGGGCAGTGCAGTGGTGTTCGGGCAGTGTAGGGGTCGTGCTGGGGGTAGTGTTTTAGGGTTTAAGGTAGTGCAGTGGTGTTTGTGTAGTGAAGGGGGTCGTGCTGGGGGCAGTGTTTTAGGGTTTAGGGTAGTGCAGTGGTGCTTGTGTAGTGTAGGGGGTCGTGATGGGGGTAGTGTTTTAGGGTTTAGGGTAGTGCAGTGGTGTTTGTGTAGTGTAGGGGGTCATGTTTTAGGGTAGTGCAGTGGTGTTTGGGTAGTGTAGGGGGTCATGCTGGGGGTAGTGTTTTAGGATTTAGGTTAGTGCAGTGGTGTTGGGGTAGTGTTTTAGGGTTTAGGGTAGTGCAGTGGTGTTTGTGTAGTGTAGGGGGTCATGCTGGGGGTAGTGTTTTAGGGTTTAGGATAGTGCAGTGGTGCTTGTGTAGTGTAGGGGGTTGTGCTGGGGTAGTGTTTTAGGGTTTAGGGTAGTGCAGTGGTGTTTTTGTAGTGTAGGGGGTCATGTTTTAAGATGCAACGCTCCAATACCTGACCAGTCTGCACTACATAAAACTGCAAAAAACTAAAATAAAAAGTGTTTTGCACACTTTTGTCATTGGGCTATATGTGGGCTACATCTGGGTAATATTTGTGCTACATTTGGGCTCTTTTTTCACTGGTGGCCATCTTGGAAGACTTCTTTGTTATGAAGTTTCCTAATTTCCTCATTTACTGCAGTCTCCTCAGTAGGAAATACTTTCAGTTTTTTACTTTGATTCCATCAAGAAGGCATTCAGATGTGTCACACATTTGCCATAAATTCAGAATGTTATTACTCTAGTTGTTCATTAGATCACTGTAGTAAAGCTACTGCTCACCAAGGAGTTAACTGGAAGTCTACTGCTGGTATTGAAAGTGATTGTTTCAGTCTGCATGTCAGAATTTTCTAATGAAATAGAAGAGGATTTGAGATCTCACTTAAAACATGCACTACATTTTCTTTTTGCAGCACTAACCATAATTTCTATGGCAAAATGAACCCCCTCATTTTGTTCCTTTTTAAATTAAATGTTTTAAGTGTTACCAGTTTATTCCAATGAAGATGGCTTCAGGTGTGCCATACTTTTGTCATAAGTAAGACTGTTAGTGCTCTAGTTGTTCTTTAGAACACTCTGGGAAGCTGCAGTAGAACACAAAAGCATCAACTGACAGGCTGCTCCTGTTGAAATATAACAGGAAGATATTTGAGATCACACTTGAAACATGTCCTAATTTTTCTTTCTACAGCACTAACCATAATTTCTATGACAAAATGAACCCCATCATTTTGTTCCTTTTTAAATTAAATGTTTTAAGTGTTACCAGTTTATTCCAATCAAGATGGCTTCAGGTGTGCCATACTTTTGTCATAAGTAAGACAGTTAGCGCTCTAGTTGTTCTTTAGAACACTCTGGGAAGCTGCAGTAGAACACAAAGGCATCAACTGACAGGCTGCTCCTGTTGAAATATAACAGGAAGATATTTGAGATCACACTTGAAACATGTCCTAATTTTTCTTTCCAGAGCACTAACCATAATTTCTATGACAAGATGAACCCCATCATTTTGTTCCTTTTTAAATTAAATGTTTTAAGTGTTACCAGTTTATTCCAATCAAGATGGCTTCAGGTATGCCATACTTTTGTCATAAGTAAGGCTGTTAGCACTCTAGTTGTTCTTTAGAACACTCTGGGAAGCTGCAGTAGAACACAAAGGAATCAACCGACAGTCTCTGCCCTTGTTGGATGTACATGTTTTACTGAGAATGTCAGACTTCATTCTCACATGACTGAGAAAGATAATGTGAATTTACAGAAAATATGCTCTCATTTTAGCTTCTGGGGCACCTTCCAAAACTGTATGGGACAAGCATGTGAAAATAGTTTTCTCTCAAACATGATTCATGATATCCCAGCAGAAGGTTTTTCACAGGGTAAAATCACCTTAGAACACACCACAATTCCTGAAATTAGTATGGTACCATCAACAAATGAATTCTAATGTAACTAAAGTCTGTTATCACCCTTTATAGTTCTCCTTTTGGTAACCCTCAAAATCTTCGATTCACTACAATGCATTTCAATGGGGTACTATCATTTATATTGGTCCCAAGATGGCTGCCAGCAATTCCAGGATGAATATATATATATATTTTTTTCCACATGCGCGGAGGCTCCCCTGATAAGCCGAGTGCGCAGGAGCCTGTCACTTTCACTTTCCTTCGGTGTCAACGTGCGTAGCCCAATTGGGCTATTTCTAGTAGGTTTGGGCTACGCACGTCGTTACTGCACCTCCTATAGAAAAATACTGCTCTTGGCTCCATTTACGCCCTGGGGGCTGTAAGAATTCTGTTACAGCCTTTGCTGAGGAGCTAGGTACCGGTTCTTATCTCTGTGCTTGGGGTTGGCTCCCCCCCCTTACTCCTCTTTGACTGTTGCTGTTTGAGCATATATATATATATATACACATTTGGTCCCACAATGGAGGAATGGGTCCATTATCAAGAGGATGATAACTTATATGAAGAGGAGGTGCCTAATCCCTCCTTGGAAGACAACATTGTTGAGGCCCTGGACGCCTCAGTCCAGGAGTCGGTTAACAAGGCCCTTGAGAAGGCAGTTCCGGGAACTGTACAGCAGGCGCTGGCTACTGCTTTGAAACCTATCACCAAACAACTCGAAAAATTCGCAAAACGTCACGCTTTCCCTGTTCCGATACACGTTCCCACGGACACTACCCAACCTACACCCTGGCCTCATTCAGCCTCTTACTCTGCACTGCCTCAACACGAGGCAGCCAAATTTAAGGCTCCTGACACTGACACAGACTCAGATACTACAGGGACTGACACCCCAGATGAGTCCCCCCCTAAGAAACGGATGAAGAAATCAAAAAACGTAGTTAAACCTCCGGCTATTCCCACGCCCTTCACATTTAACCCAGCAGATATAGTTCATCCCAGGTCGTCGGAATGGTTGCCTGCCCCGGAGGTTGCGGCATACTTGCACGAAAATCTTCGTAAAAGTTTCGACAAAGAGGTGCGCAATAGACTCCGTTCAGAATGTCCCCGTCCGGACATTTCTGATAAGGTGGCTGAGACTCCGGATATAGACTCCAGCCTCTTGACCTTTCTAAAAAAGTTCGCCAAGGATCCCAAGAAGGGTATCATTCGCGCCTGGCGTGGGTGCCAAGACAAACTCTTGGATGTGGTTGGCCCTCTGGCAAAAATCCTGGAGATGGCTTTGGAAGCACAGGAATCTGGGACGGCAGCAGACCCACACGTTCTAGCCGGTTGGACCCAACGGGCCATATGTCTGCTGGGGAATGCTAATTGTGCCATCTCCACGGAGCGGCGCAAATCAATCCTCATGCGTATGGACTCCAATCTTACAGAATTGGCTGCTGCGGAACCTGGTCCTCTGGCGGACGGGAACCTGTTCAGGGACCGTTTCGTCAAAGACGTGGCCAAGTATGTGGGCACCTTCACTACACTTGATAAGGCGCAGTCAGGCATTAAACGAGTGTTTCAGGCTGGTGTTTTCAACAGGGCCGGACGAGGCCGAGGACGCTCGTTTGGCCGTCAGTTCTCCCAAGGTCCTCACAGGGGAGACTTCGGCCGAGGCAGGGGAGAGTGGGACTCCACCCGTGGCGGAACCTTCTACCCCACCCGGCAGCGGTTAAACAAGAGGCGATTCCACAGAGGATCGTACCGTGGAGGTTTCCAAAGCCCTGAGTCTTCAGGTAAGCGCTTCGGACAACTTTGTCCTACCTCTGGGGGGACGTACTCGATATTTCTATCACAATTGGGTACAGCTATCTCAGGATGCTTGGATATTGCAGACAATACAAGGTTTTCACCTCGATTTCTTTCAGATTCCTTATCAGGCCAAACAGCCCAGACAGCTTTCTTTTTCCCAACTAGAGTGCCATTTCATAGATGCCGAACTCAAAGAATTGCTGCAGAAGCACGCGATAGCATCCTGCGACAAGGGCCCTCACGGTTTCTGCAGCAATATTTTTCTGGTACAGAAGAAAGGCGGAGGTTACAGGTTGGTACTCAATTTGAAGGATTTCAATCACTACATGATCTACAAACACTTCAAGATGGAAGGTATCCATCTTTTGGCGGATCTCCTGAAACAAGGGGACTGGATGGTCCGTCTGGACCTGAAAGACGCCTATCGGTCTATTCCCATCTTTCCTCCCCATCGCAGGTTCCTGCAATTCCAATGGCGGAACCAATGGTACGAGTATTTGGTCCTGCCTTTTGGACTTTCCTCAGCACCGTGGTGCTTCACCAAGGTATTGAAACCGGTGATAGCTTACCTCAGGGAACAGGGAGTTCGGATGATCGTCTATCTAGACGACATTCTCATCATGGCTCAATCCCCAAGTCTGGCAATTCAGCATTTACGCATGACCATTGCTACTTTTCAAAACTTGGGGTTCGTCATAAACGAACCCAAGTCGGTTCTGTGTCCTACCCAGACGATAGATTTTCTGGGGTTTGTCATCAACTCCAAAACGGCGCAGCTGAGTCTTCCACACTCCAAACTCCGGGATATCAAGAAGGAGCTGTGCTCCCTATTATCCAAACAGATGGTCTCGCTCAGGACCATCGCCAGGATAGTGGGCCTTCTGGCGTCATCTATTCAAGCGATTTTTCCAGGACCCTTACATTATCGGGCCCTTCAGCGGCTAAAGATTCAACACCTGCAGCAGGGTCTGGCTTATACAGATCTGGTACCTCTTTCCCAGGAGGTACGACAGGAGATTCAGTGGTGGCCTGCCCACGTAGAAGCATGGAACGGCAGAGCCATTTTCGGCTCTCTGCCAGAAGTCATCATAGAGTCCGACGCCAGCCGTTGGGGCTGGGGAGCTCGCTGCGGAGATACTTCCACAGGAGGGCGTTGGTCCCTCGGCGAGCTAGATCTCCATATCAATTGTCTAGAACTCCTTGCAGGATCGTTCGCGATCAGGACTCTCTCACCCACGCAGGTCTCGTGTTGCATCCTTTTGCGGATGGACAACATCTCGGCAGTCCAATACATCAACAAACTGGGAGGCACGAGGTCTTCGATGCTAGTAGAAATATCGAAGGATTTTTGGCACTATTGCCCAAGTCACCAGATCTCGGTCATAGCCGAATATATTCTGGGTCAGTCCAATGTAGTGGCAGACTGGAACTCCCGACATCTCAAGGATTACAGCGATTGGCAACTCCAACCCCAGATAGTGCAGTGGCTACAGGCGATCTGGGGGCGTTGCGAGATCGATCTATTTGCCTCCAGGCTGAATCGTCAAATGACAAAGTTGTTCAGCTGGAGGCCGGATCCGTTGGCTCTGGCGACGGATGCTTTTTCTCAGGATTGGACTCCACATCTGAACTACGCCTTTCCTCCCTTCATTCTAATTCCCCGAGTGTTCACACACCTAATTGTGCTTCGATTAGTAGTTGTATTTGACTATCCTAAGATGGCCGCGCCAACCCTTCTGGCTCCGATCTTGAACCACACTGCATAACCAAGTCTCATGAGATTACTTCTATCTCTATGATCTTGGCTTTACAGATCCCTAGCGATTATACTAGCTTTGTGTCTGTTACAGTTGCTCCTTCTATCCTGCACTATGCTCTTCCCCGGTTCCAGGGCTACCACCACCTGTGTGGTTTTTTCTATACACTATATACTATTGACTTAAGGGGCCACTTGATCATCACAAGATGGCCGCCTTCTTTACCTTCATTTTTACCTTTAAATCCTTAACCCACTCAATGTACCTCCGTGACCCTAAGTCTCGCGAGATTACGTCATTACACTAGGCTCCGCCTACGTTGACCCCGACTGGTTGGTAAATCTGTGCCTGAGTTACGGCACCAGTCACCATCCCGGTTTCCGGCGGCAGGGTAGGTCGCATACGAAGCACTCTTCGAACGCTGGTGAGTAGTTTTATATTCTTGCTATGGATTTGGAGACCCATTTTGCTACGGACTATAACGGAGGTGAGCTTACATTGCGGATCCAGCTGAGGCACCAGGTTTACTAATGGAACCCCCCCCCCTTTTTGATTATCAACCCCCGTGATTTTCTCTCGTGGTGTACCGGCACACTCAACTGTCGTTTTCACTCACAGGTGTTTACTTATGAAGATTCCGGTTACTATTACTTTTTTCACCGTGTTTGGTACACAGTGGTAGTGCCTAGTACACCTGGTCTACACGGGAATACGGTTGGTCTGAGGGGAGGCGTTTATTATCCCCTGGACCTCGTGCTCTTGGCAATTGTTTACTATTCATTGATGGTCCGGACGCCTGGGTATTTTCTGTTTTTTCTAGTTTTCTGGTTTGTGCAGTATGGAGCCTGTTATTTTATTCAGCCCATTTTATTTAGCCCTTTTTCTTCTACTCACGTAGGACCCAATTTGGTGTCCTTTACGACCGCCGGATACTGTTGCAGTCCTAACTAGACAACAGTATAGGTGAGCACTGTTCCTGTCCTCTCTGTTATGTTATTGTTCTGTTTTTTCTGTTACGTTATGGCTCTTGATGGATTTTCCTTATTGAGACCTTGGTTTTATCATGATTCCTCTTGTGCTTGAGAGACCCTACCTTGTTTTTTAACCTTAGTCTCATCCCTCACACGGTGTTGAGCATGCGTGTAACTATACCAATTCATTTAACACATGTACCATATCGGTACCGTAAGAACAGTTCCATGAGATACGTGTTTTGTACAGTGTTACATCCCACATTAAAATCATGTTTTTCCTTCTCGTTTTGTTTGCAGGTTATTGACCTGAGAGTGTGGTATGTAGTTTTTCACTTACAACTCTGTGTAGATAGCATTGACAATTGGTACTGAAGAAGTGCCTTGATCCCCCTGACACACAGGGCACGAAACATGTTGACCGACCGAGAGTAGGGCACATACAGCTAGATACCTTGCATCTAGTTCACCTCCACTCTCTATATATTTTTTAACTAGGCAGTTTACCTTCCTGAATAAATCACTGTTAGGACTTACTGACCTATTTTAACTCACTTCCCTCCCACATCTACACTTACTAGGCCCCTCACCCCCACTGCACCCAACGGCAGGAACAAAAGATCCCCGCCAAAGAGCCCCGTACTGGGTGCCCGTCAGGTATTGCAGCGCCGACCTGACGAGGGGCAGGCTCATATGATGAAGCATGACACCTAGCTTGCTAGGTGTGTGAGAGCCCTAGTTCCGAAAAGGGCATCTCCCCTTTCACCTTCAGTGTGGGGCCACCACCATCCCCACCCCTAGTATCTCCCTGTTCTTCCACTTGGACTCAGAGGAACTCCATATCCTTCGTGCATATAGTATTGTTGGGGCATGTATGTTGGACCTCTTTAAACCTGCCCCGCTGTCCCCCCTTTTTTGATTCACACAGATAATGCGCCAGACGGCAGAGGTGATTTTAGTGACCCCCCTGTGGAAGTCGCAACCTTGGTTCCCAATACTATTGGAGGCGAGTTGCGATCTTCCCAGGATGATTCCATGGTCCTCAACAATGGTCCAGGGCCCTCAGGGAGAATTGCACCCAATGATGATATTGGGGCAGTTGTCCCTGATGGCCTGGCGACTTTCCGGCAACGTTGGCAAATGCCAGGTTTTTCGGAACAGGCTTCTGACTTTATCAACCAAGCTTGGGCCCCCTCCACGAGGAAAAGGTATTCTTCAGCCTGGGGCTGTTGGGTTCGTTGGTGCGTGGAACAACACGTGGATCCCGTGGGGGCAGACTTACCCAATGTTGTAAATTTCTTGTCCAAGAAGGCTTCTGAGGGTTTGGCTTATCGATCTATCAATAACTTCCGTTCCGCCATTTCGGCGGGTCACTCCCAGATTCAGGGCAAACCCATAGGAATGCACCCTTTAGTTTGCAAACTCTTAAAAGGCATTAGAGTAGCTAATCCACCCAGGCCCAAGTATTCTTCCTTGTGGGATGTATCTCTCGTTCTTTCCTTGTTCAATAATTGGCCGATTAATGATATGTTGACAAGAAAACAACTCTCTTCCAAGTTGGCCATGTTGTTATGCCTGGCGGCATGTAGACGTTCGTCGGATGTTAAAGCTCTAGATATTACAGGTAGAGTATTTACTCCTGAAGGAGTCTCTTTTAATATCACTTCCAGGACTAAGACTATGTCTCGTAATGTGGAATATCATGCTTTTCCTGATAATACCAAACTCTGTGTAGTTCAATGTCTTAAGGCCTATGAAGAATGTACCAGGTCCATTCGACCGGAGGGTGTGGTGCAATTATTAATTGCGTTACAGAAACCTTTCAAGGCCGTCACGGCAGCTACTATAGCCAGATGGGTAAAATCTGTTATGCAAGAGGCAGGTATTAATACTCAGGTGTTTGGGGCGCATTCTGTTCGAGGCGCCATGGCTTCTAAGACATTTATGTTGGGTTCCACTGTTCAGGATATTATGCATTCTGCAGATTGGTCATCTGAGTCAACATTCAAACAGTTTTATTATAAACCGGTGGGTGACATATCCTCTGTGGTTTTTAATCAGCGTTAAACTAGCATAATACTGAAGCCTCCGGTCCTGTAATAGAATAAAAAATTAGCTAGCATTCGCGCCAAGAATTTTCAATTCTATTAAGGACACGGAGGCGAGGATTATCCCACCCGGTTAAATTACAGCATTGTAATTGTTACCCACCCGTTGGTATTTATATTCTGAGTATGCAGAAGTTACGGGTTATTTTATTTACTATTCTTCTAGGACCGGAGAAGAAGATGGATTAAGCGTATTCATGGCTAACGCAGATGTTCTTCCCAGCTGGACTGGTTCTTCCACGTTGGAGGATGTTATCTTGATCTTCAATTATTGTTGGACTGTTACTGTTCGAAGCAAAGAAAGAGGACGAGTTCCGGTGGTGATGGCTCTTATGGGGCTACACAGGATGTGATGTGTGACTTGTGCATCATGGGAAATGTAGTTTATTTTACATTAAACAAAGTTTTCATTGGCTGCTGTGTGTGGCAATAAATAGAAAGAGAAGCATAATCCTCGCCTCCGTGTCCTTAATAGAATTGAAAATTCTCGCTGCGAATGCTAGCTAATTTTTTATTCCTTTGTGTTCTACTGCAGCTTCCCAGAGTGTTCTAAAGAACAACTAGAGTGCTAACAGCCTTACTTATGACAAAAGTATGGCACACCTGAAGCCATCTTGATTGGAATAAACTGGTAACACTTAAAACATTTAATTTAAAAACGAACAAAATGATGGGGTTCATTTTGTCATAGAAATTATGGTTAGTGCTGTAGAAAGAAAAATTAGGACATGTATCAAGTGTGATCTCAAATATCTTCCTGTTATATTTCAACAGGAGCAGCCTGCCAGTTGATGCCTTTGTGTTCTACTGCAGCTTCCCAGAGTGTTCTAAAGAACAACTAGAGCGCTAACAGCCTTACTTATGACAAAAGTATGGCACACCTGAAGCCATCTTGATTGGAATAAACCGGTAACACTTAAAACATTTAATTTAAAAAGGAACAAAATGAGGGGGTTCTTTTTGAAATAGAAATTATGGTTAGTGCTGCAGAAAGAAAAATTAGGGCATGTTTTAAGTGAGATCTCAAATCCTCTTCTATTTCATTAAAAAAGTCTGACATGCAGACTGAAACAATCACTTTCAATACCAGCAGCAGCCTTCCAGTTAACTCCCTGGTCAGCAGTAGCTTTACTACAGTGATCTAATGAGCAACTAGAGTGCTAACATTCTGAATTTATGGCAAATGTGAGACACATCTGAATGCCTTCTTGATGGAATCAAAGTAAAAAACTGAAAGCATTTCCTACTGAGGAGACTGCAGTAAATGAGGAAATTAGGAAACTTCATAACAAAGAAGTCTTCCAAGATGGCCACCATAGAAAAAGAGCCCAAATGTAGCACAAATATTACCCAGATGTAGCCCACATATAGCCCAATGACAAAAGTGTGCACAACACTTTTTATTTTTAGTTTTTTGCAGTTTTATGTGGTGCAGACTGGTCAGGTATTGGAGCGTTGCATCTTAAAACATGACCCCCTACACTACAAAAACACCACTGCACTACCCTAAACCCTAAAACACTACCCCCAGCACAACCCCCTACACTACACAAGCACCACTGCTCTATCCTAAACCCTAAAACACTACCCCAAGCATGACCCCTATACTACACAAACACCACTGCACTACCCTAAACCCTAAAACACTACCCCCAGCACGACCCCCTACACTACCCAAACACCACTGCACCAACCTAAATCCTAAAACACTACCCCCAGCACGACCCCCTACACTACCCAAACACCACTGCACTACCCTAAAACATGACCCCCTACACTACACAAACACCACTGCACTACCCTAAACCCTAAAACACTACCCCCAGCACGACCCCCTATACTACACAAGCACAACTGCCCTACCCTAAACCCTAAAACATTACCCCCAGCACGACCCCCTACACTATCCAAACACCACTGCACTAACCTAAATCCTAAAACACTACCCCCAGCACGACCCCCTACACTACCCAAACACCACTGCACTACCCTAAAACATGACCCCTACACTACACAAACACCACTGCACTACCCTAAACCCTAAAACACTACCCCCAGCATGACCCCTACACTGCCCGAACACCACTGCACTGCCCTAAACCCTGAAACACCAGTCCCTGCACGACCCCCTACACTGCCCGAACACCACTGCACTGCCCTTAACCCTGAAACACCACACCCAGCATGACCCCCTACACTGCCCGAACACCACTGCACTGCCCTAAACCCTGAAACACCACCCCCTTCACGACCCACTACACTGCCCGAACACCACTGCACTGCCCTAAACCCTGAAACACCACCCCCAGCAAGACCCCCTACACTGCCCGAACACCACTGCCCTAAACCCTGAAACATCACCCCCAGCAAGACCCCTACACTGCCCGAACACCACTGCCCTAAACCCTGAAACATCACCCCCAGCACGACCCCCTACACTGCCCGAACACCACTGCACTGCCCTAAACCCTGAAACACCACCCCAGCACGACCCCCTACACTGCCCTAACACCACTGCTCTGCCCAAAACCCTGAAACACCAGCCCCAGCACGACCCCCTACACTGCCCGAACACCACTGCACTGCCCTAAACCCTGAAACACCAGCCCCAGCAAGACCCCCTACACTACCCGAACACCACTGCACTGCCCTAAACCCTGAAACACCAACCCCTGCACGACCCCCTACACTGCCCGAACACCACTGCACTGCCCTAAACCCTGAAACATCACCCCCAGCACGACCCCCTACACTGCCCGAACACCACTGCACTGCCCTAAACCCTGAAACACCACCCCCTGCACGACCCCCTACACTGCCCGAACACTACTGCACTGCCTAAACCCTGAAACACCACCCCCAGGACGACCCCCTACACTGCACGAACACCACTGCACTGCCCTAAACCCTGAAACACTACCCCCAGCAAGACCCACTACACTGCCCGAACACCACTGCACTGCCCTAAACCCTGAAACATCAACCCCAGCAAGACCCCCTACACTGCCCGAACACCACTGCCCTAAACCCTGAAACACCACCCCGAGCAAGACCCCCTACACTGCCCGAACACCACTGCACTGTCCTAAACCCTGAAACACCACCCCAGCACGACCCCCTACACTGCCCGAGCACCACTGCACTGCCCTAAACCCTGAAACACCACCCCCAGCACGACCCCCTACACTGCCCGAGCACCACTGCACTGCCCTAAACCCTGAAACACCACCCCGTGCACGACCCCCTACACTGCCCGAACACCACTGCACTGCCCTAAACCCTGAAACACCAGCCCCAGCACGACCCCCTACACTGCCCGAACACCACTGCACTGCCCTAAACCCTGAAACACCACCCCCAGCACCACCCCCTACACTGCACGAACACCACTGCACTGCCCTAAACCCTGAAACACTACCCCCAGCAAGACCCCCTACACTGCCCGAACACCACTGCACTGCCCTAAACCCTTAAACACCAGCCCCAGCACGACCCCCTACACTGCCCGAACACCACTGCACTGCCCTAAACCCTGAAACATCACCCCCAGCAAGACCCCCTACACTGCCCGAACACCACTGCCCTAAACCCTGAAACACCACCCCCAGCAAGACCCCCTACACTGCCCGAACACCACTGCCCTAAACCCTGAAACACCACCCCCAGCAAGACCCCCTACACTGCCCGAACACCACTGCACTGCCCTAAACCCTGAAACACCAGCCCCAGCAAGACCCCCTACACTGCCCGAACACGACTGCACTGCCCTAAACCCTAAAACACCACCCCCAGCAAGACCCCCTACACTGCCCGAACACTACTGCACTGCCCTAAACCCTGAAACACCACCCACAGCACGACCCCCTACACTGCACGAACACCACTGCACTGCCCTAAACCCTGAAACACTACCCCCAGCAAGACCCCCTACACTGCCCGAACACCACTGCACTGCCCTAAACCCTGAAACATCACCCCCAGCAAGACCCCCTACACTGCCCGAACACCACTGCCCTAAACCCTGAAACACCACCCCCAGCAAGACCCCCTACACCGCCCGAACACCACTGCCCTAAACCCTGAAACACTACCCCCAGCAAGACCCCTACACTGCCCGAACACCACTGCACTGCCCTAAACCCTGAAACACCAGCCCCAGCAAGACCCCCTACACTGCCCGAACACCACTGCACTGCCCTAAACCCTGAAACATCACCCCCAGCAAGACCCCCTACACTGCCCGAACACCACTGCCCTAAACCCTGAAACACCACCCCCAGCAAGACCCCCTACACTGCCCGAACACCACTGCCCTAAACCCTGAAACACCACCCCCAGCAAGACCCCCTACACTGCCCGAACACCACTGCACTGCCCTAAACCCTGAAACACCAGCCCCAGCAAGACCCCCAACACTGCCCGAACACCACTGCACTGCCCTAAACCCTGAAACACCACCCCCTGCACGACCCCCTACACTGCCCGAACACCACTGCACTGCCCTAAACCCTGAAACATCACCCCCAGCACAACCCCCTACACTGGCCGAACACCACTGCACTGCCCTAAACCCTGAATCACCACCCCCTGCACGACCCCCTACACTGCCCGAACACTACTGCACTGCCCTAAACCCTGAAACACCACCCCCAGGACGACCCCCTACACTGCACGAACACCACTGCACTGCCCTAAACCCTGAAACACCACCCCCAGCAAGACCCACTACACTGCCCGAACACCACTGCACTGCCCTAAACCCTGAAATATCACCCCCAGCAAGACCCCCTACACTGCCCGAACACCACTGCCCTAAACCCTGAAACACCACCCCCAGCAAGACCCCCTACACAGCCCGAACACCACTCCACTGTCCTAAACCCTGAAACACCACCCCCAGCACGACCCCTACACTGCCTGAACACCACTGCTCTACCCAAAACCCTGAAACACCAGCCCCAGCATGACCCCCTACACTGCCCGAACACCACTGCACTGCCCTAAACCCTGAAACACCAGCCCCAGCACGACCCCCTACACTGCCCGAACACCACTGCACTGCCCTAAACCCTGAAACACCACCCCCAGCACAACCCCGTACACTGCCCGAACACCACTGCACTGCCCTAAACCCTGAAACACCAGCCCCAGCATGACCGCCTACACTGCCCGAAAACCACTGCACTGCCCTAAACCCTGAAACACCAGCCCCAGCACGACCCCCTACACTGCCCGAACACCACTGCAGTGCCCTAAACCCTGAAACACTACCCCCAGCAAGACCCCCTACACTGCCCGAACACCACTGCACTGCCCTAAACCCTCAAACACCAGCCCCAGCATGACCCCTACACTGCCCGAACACCACTGCACTACCCTAAACCCTGAAACACCACCCCCTGCACGACCCCCTACACTGCCCAAACACCACTGCACTGCCCTAAACCCTGAAACACCACCCCCTGCATGACCCCCTACACTGCCCGAACACGACTGCACTGCCCTAAACCCTGAAACACCACCCCCCAGCACGACACCCTACACTGCCCGAACACCACTGCACTGCCCTAAACCCTGAAACACCACCCCCAGCACGACCCCCTACACTGCCCAAACACCACTGCACTGCCCTAAACCCTGAAACACCACCCCCTGCACGACCCCCTACACTGCCGGAACACCACTGCACTGCCCTAAACCCTGAAACACCACCCCCAGCACGACCCTCTACACTGCCCGAACACCACTGCACTGCCCTAAACCCTGAAACACCAACCCCAGCACAACCCCCTACACTGCCCGAACACCACTGCAATGCCCTAAACCCTGAAACATCACCCCCAGCAAGACCCCCTACACTGCCTGAACACCACTGCCCTAAACCCTGAAACACCACCCCCAGCACGACCCCCTACACTACCCGAACACCACTGCACTGCCCTAAACCCTGAAACACCACCCCCAGCACGACCCCCTACACTACCCGAACACCACTGCACTGCCCTAAACCCTGAAACACCAGCCCCAGCACGACCCCCTACACTGCCCGAACACCACTGCACTGCCCTAAACCCTGAAACACCACCCCCTGCACGACCCCCTACACTGCCCGAACACCACTGCACTGCCCTAAACCCTGAAACACCACCACCTGCACCACCCCCTACACTGCCCGAACACCACTGCACTGCCCTAAACCCTGAAACACTACCCCCAGCAAGACCCCCTACACTGCCCGAACACCACTGCACTGCCCTAAACCCTCAAACACCAGCCCCAGCATGACCCCCTACACTGCCCGAACACCACTGCACTACCCTAAACCCTGAAACACCACCCCCTGCATGACCCCCTACACTGCCCAAACACCACTGCACTGCCCTAAACCCTGAAACACCACCCCCTGCATGACCCTCTACACTGCCCGAACACCACTGCACTGCCCTAAACCCTGAAACACCACCCCCCAGCACGACACCCTACACTGCCCGAACACCACTGCACTGCCCTAAAACCTGAAACACCACCCCAGCACGACCCCCTACACTGCCTGAACACCACTGCACTGTCCTAAACCCTGAAACACACCCCCCTGCACGACCCCCTACACAGCCGGAACACCACTGCACTGCCCTAAACCCTGAAACACCACCCCCAGCACGACCCCCTACACTGCCCGAACCCCACTGCACTGCCCTAAACCCTGAAACACCACCCCCAGCACGACCCCCTACACTGCCTGAACACCACTGCACTAAACCCTGAAACACTACCCCCAGCAAGACCCCCTACACTGCCCGAACACCACTGCACTGCCCTAAACCCTGAAACATCACCCCCAGCAAGACCCCTACACTGCCTGAACACCACTGCCCTAAACCCTGAAAAACCACCCCCAGCAAGACCCCCTACACTGCCCGAACACCACTGCACTAAACCCTGAAACACCAACTCCAGCACAACCCCCTACACTGCCTGAACACCACTGCACTGCCCTAAACCCTGAAACACTAGCCCCAGCATGACCCCCTACACTGCCCGAACACCACTGCACTGCCCTAAACCCTGAAACGCCACCCTCAGCACAACCCCCTACACTGCCCGAACACCACTGCACTGCCCTAAACCCTGAAACACCAGCCCCAGCAAGACCCCCTACACTGCCTGTACACCACTGCACTGCCCTAAACCCTGAAACACCAGCCCCAGCACGACCCCCTACACTGCCCGAACACCACTGCACTGCCCTAAATCCTGAAACACCACCCCCTGCACCACCCCCTACACTGCCGAACACCACTGCTCTGCCCTAAACCGTGAAACACCACCCCCAGCACAACCCCCTACACTGCCCGAACACCACTGCACTGCCCTAAACCCTGAAACACCATAACCCTGCATGACCCCCTACACTGCCCGAACACCACTGCACTGCCCTAAACCCTGAAACACCACCCCCGCACGACCCCCTACACTGCCCGAACACCACTGCCCTAAACCCTGAAACACCACCCCTGCACCACCCCTATACTGCCCGAACACCACTGCACTGCCCTAAATCCTGAAACACCACCCCTGCACCACCCCCTACACTGCCCGAACACCACTGCACTGCCCTAAACCGTGAAACACCACCCCCAGCACAACCCCCTACACTGCCCGAACACCACTGCACTGCCCTAAACCCTGAAACACCATAACCCTGCATGACCCCCTACACTGCCCGAACACCACTGCACTGCCCTAAACCCTGAAACACCACCCCCGCACGACCCCCTACACTGCCTGAACACCACTGCACTGCCCAAAACCCTGAAACACCACCCCCAGCATGACCCCCTTTACTGCCCGAACACCACTGCACTGCCCCAAACCCTGAAACACCACCCCCAGCACGACCCCCTACACTGCCCGAACACCACTGCCCTAAACCCTGAAACACCACCCCCTGCACGACCCCCTACACTGCCCGAACACCACTGCACTGCCCTAAACCCTGAAACACCACCCCCTGCATGACCCCCTACACTGCCCGAACACCACTGCACTGCCCTAAACCCTGAAACACCACCCCCAGCACGACCCCCTACACTGCCCGAACACCACTGCACTGCCCTAAACCCTAAAACACTACCCCCAGCACGAACCCCTACACTACCCGAACACCACCACTACCCTAAACCCTAAAATACTCCCCCAGCACGACCCCCTACACTACCCGAACACGACTGCACTGCCCTAAACCCTCAAACACTCCCCCAGCACGACCGCCTACACTACCCGAACACCACTGCTCTGCCCTAAACCCTAAAACACTCCCCCAGCATGACCCCCTACACTACCCAAACACCACTGCACTGCCCTAAACCCTAAAACACTACCCCCGCATGACCACCTACACTACCCAAACACCACTGCACTACCCTAAACCCTAAAACACTAACCCCAGCACGAACCCCTACACTACCCAAACACCACTGCACTACCCTAAACCCTAAAACACTACCCCCAGCAGTACCCCCTACACTACCCAAACACCACTGCAGTACCCTAAAACACTACCCCCAGCAGTACCCCCTACACTACCCAAACACCATTGCACTACCCTAAACCCTAAAACACTACCCCCAGCAGTACTTCCTACACTACCCAAACACCACTGCACTACCCTAAACCCTTAACCACTACCCCCAGCACGACCCCCTACACTACCCAAACACCACTGCACTACCCTAAATCCTAAAACACTACCCCCAGCACGACCCCCTCCACTACCCAAACACCACTGCACTACCCTAAACCCTAAAACACTCCCCCAGCACGACTCCCTACACTACCCAAACACCACTGCACTACCCTAAACCCTAAATCTACCCCAGCATGAGCACCTACACTACACAAACACCACTGCACTACCCTAAACCCTAAAACACTACCCCCAGCACGACCCCCTTCACTACCTAAACACAACTGCACAATTTGTTACAGGCGTTGCAACGCAGGCCTGTGGTGCTTACTGGAAGTACCTGGTGGGCTAGTTGGGCCCCAAGGACCCTCAGGATTCAAGGTGACCTAATCCCCCAACTTAAAACGCGCCACAGGGCGCGTTTGCACAGTGGTGAAGGGAGGGGCGGGACCTCAGGTGACATGTGCGCAAACACGCCCTGTGGTGCGTTTTAAGTTGGGGAATTAATTCCCCTTGAATCCTGAGGGACCCTGGGGGCCAACTAGCGCACCAGGTACCTTCAGTAAGCACAACAGAGTTGCGTTGCAGAGAGGTGAAAAAGGTGCGTGGCCTCAGAACGCCTCTCTGCAACTCAGCTCTGTGGTCCTAACTGTAGGTACTTGGGGGGCTAGTTGGGCCCCAGGGACCCTCAGGATTCAAGGGGACTTAATCCCGCAACTTAAAACGCGCCACGGGGCGCGTTTGCACACATGTCACCTCAGGCCCCCCTCCCTTCACCACTGTGCAAACGCGCCCTGTAGCGCGTTTTAAGAGGTAGTTTTAATCCCCCTGCCCTATTATGTACTAGGGACTTACAGAGGAGGTCATGCTAATCACAGGGGTACCCCAACGCATAGTGTTCCCTAGTGTATGTAGGTGTTTTCACTGTATTCTAAGTGTCTTTTAGCATAGCACTGGCTCTGGTTAGTCAGAGTCAGTTACCACCAGTACCCGTCTGAAAAAGTTGTGGGCACAGGATGATTTTGCAACAAGGCCTCTTTCTGCTCCTCTGTTGGTTCTTTCTGCACATCTTTTGCTTCTTCCTGCACTTTTCTTAGTCTTTGTGGACTTCTGTTGCTTCTTTCTGCATTTCTTTTGCTTCTTTCTGTGCGTTTTTTCTTCTTTCTTCACATGTCCTACCTTTGTAGGCATAGTTAGAAACTAGCATTTAAAAAACCTTTGAAATTCACTTAAAAATCATAGGTTTCAGGCACGTTATAGTTAGAAATTAGCATTTAAAAAACCTTTGAAATTCACTGAAAAAACCATAGGTTTCAGACACGTTATAGTTAGAAATGAGCATTTAAAAAACCTTTGAAATTCACTGAAAAAACCATAGGTTTTAGGGACAATTATAGTTAGTTGGACATTTCACTCGTACAAAACCATAGAAATTCCCCGTTATAGTTAGTTCAGCTAACTATAACTCGCGCCTCGCAATGCACTGCTGATGACGTCACAAATTACATCACTCATGACATGGTCAGTGACATCACTGATGACATCACTGATGACATCTCAAATGACATCACTGATGACATCACTGATGACATCATCCATGTGATAATTTCATGCATCTTCTCACACCCTAATATAACTTTTGATACACCCACTCTAAATTACAGACTGCCATTCTCAAAACCATACACACTCCAATACCAATAACTACATACCCACTCACTGATTCTTAGGTCTACACACACACATCTACTCACTCACCCGTACAGTCACTCATACTTACAGTCACTCAGTACAGGACTATCATATGCACTCATACACCTATATAAACACACACACTGCCACTCATCCATAGAGGTACTCACACACCTAGTCAGTCATGCAAAAAATTAATCACACACCCATTTACTCACCTATACAGTTATACACACACCAGCTCACTTACTCATACAAATACTAGCACATTCTTACGCTCTTATACAATAACTGATACAAGCACACACGCATCCATACAGCCACTCTCACAATCACACACTCTCACTTATAGCCATTTAAATACTCTAACACACATATATACTGCCTTTTACATATGTAGTTACTCGCACATGTACCACTGAGATATACATTCACTCACTAACACACCCATACACACACTCACCCACCCAAGCAGTCCATCACAGATGCACTCTTGAAACCATGCACCCAGTGAATCACCCACTCACACATCTATGTACAGAGTCTCACATACCCCACCCACACAAACACTCAGGCACCCATACAGATACTCAGAGAACCAATCAATAACCCATATACACACTCATGTAGCTATTCGCAAATCCATGCATCCACTTACACACCAACAAACAGACGGATACAGACATTCACCCAGTTTAGTCACTAACCCATGCATTCAGTAAGATACGTTTAATCACTCACTTATAGAGTTAGTCACACACCTACTAAATCATCCATTCAGACACTTATACACCCACTCAATCTTCAATACGCCTTTGCCTATATATATTAAACATATTTAAACTTTACAGAAACACACAGTCACTGGATGATGTCATCAGTGATGTCATCAGTGATGTCACTGACCATGACATGAGTGATGTAATATGTGACGTCATCAGCAGTGCATTGCGGGGGCGCGAGTTATAGTTAGCTGAACTAACTATAACGGGGGAATTTCTATGGTTTTGTACGAGTGAAATGTCCAACTAACTATAATTGTCCCTAAAACCTATGGTTTTTTCAGTGAATTTCAAAGGTTTTTTAAATGCTAATTTCTAACTATAACGTGTCTGAAACCTATGGTTTTTTCAGTGAATATATATATATATACACACATATTTAGATGGGATGGCCATATTATGGGCTCTGTCTGGCTGACTGAAGGTGGGTGTTTGGTTCTGTGATGGTTAGTGTGTGGGCATATTATTGTTACATTATTGGTTGTTTTGATGGTTGGTATGTAATGATTGTTTTTTGGCATAACTTACATGCATTCATCCATTTAAAAACAGAATCATGCACTCAGTCTCTTACTCATTGATGCACCCACACATGCACTCATGCATCCAACCATTAATTCATTATCCCATCCATCAAATCACTCATCCAATCAATCACATACGTAAACTCCCCAATCAATTTCTCATGTACCAATGCCCAATTGATCGAAGACTATCCGCTCTTCCTTCTCTAAATTCTGTAGGGTATTCCATTATGTTTCAATTAAACTACTCCTTTCTTGGGGAAACTATGGAGATATATATATATATATATATTCACTGAAAAAACCATAGGTTTCAGACACGTTATAGTTAGAAATTAGCATTTAAAAAACCTTTGAAATTCACTGAAAAAACCATAGGTTTCAGGCAGGTTATAGTTAGAAATTAGCATTTAAAAAACCTTAGAACTTCACTGAAAAAACCATAGGTTTTAGGGACAGTTATAGTTAGTTGGACATTTCACTCGTACAAAACCAGTGGATGATGTCATCAGTGATGTCATCAGTGATGTCACTGACCATGTCATGAGTGATGTAATATGTGAAGTCATCAGCAGTGCATTGCGGGGCGCGAGTTATAGTTAGCTGAACTAACTATAACGGGGATATTTCACGGGTTTTCTACGAGTGCAATGTCCAACTAACTATAACTGTCCCTAAAACCTATGGTTTTTTCAGTGAATATATATATATATATATATATATATTCACTGAAAAAACCATAGGTTTCAGGCACGTTATAGTTAGAAATTAGCATTTAATAAACCTTAGAAATTCACTGAAAAAACCATAGGTTTTAGGGAAAGTTATAGTTAGTTGGACATTTCACTCGTACAAAACTAGAGAAATTCCCCCGTTATAGTTAGTTCAGCTAACTATAACTCGCGCCCCCGCAATGCACTGCTGATGACGTCACATATGACATCACTCATGACATGGTCAGTGACATCACTGATGACATCTCAAATGACATCACTGATGACATCACTGATGACATCATCTAGTGACTGTGTGTTTCTGTAAAGTTTAAATATGTTTAATATATATAGGGAAAGGCGTATTGAAGAATGAGTGGGTGTATAAGTGTCTGAATGGATGATTTAGTAGGTGTGTGACTGACTCTATAAGTGAGTGATTAAATGTATCTTACTGAATGCACAGGTTAGTGACTAAACTGTGTGAATGTCTGTATCCGTCTGTCTGTTGGTGTGTAAGCGGCTGCATGGGTTTGTGAATAGCTACATGAGTGTCTATATGGGTTATTGATTGGTTGTCTGAGTATCTGTATGGATGCCTGAGTGTTTGTATGGGTGGGGTGTGTGTGACTCTGTGCATAGATGTGTGAGTGGGTGATTCACTGGGTGCATGGTTTCAAGAGTGCATCTGTGATGGAGTGTATGGGTGTGTGAGTGTGTGTATGGGTGTGTTAGTGAGTGAATGTATATCTCAGTGGTACATGTGTGAGTAACTACATATGTGAAAGGCAGTATATATGTGTGTTGGAATATATAAATAGCTATAAGTGAGAGTGTGTGATTATGAGAGGGACTGTATGGATGAGTGTGTGCTTGTATCAGTGTTTGTATAAGAGCGTAAGAATGTCCTAGTATTTGTATGAGTAAGCGAGCTGGTGTGTGTATAACTGTATAGGTGAGTAAATGGGAGTGTGATTAATTATTTGCATGACTGACTAGGTGTGTGAGTACCTCTATGGATGAGTGGTGGTGTGTGAGTGTCTATATAGGCGTATGAGTACATATGATAGTCCTGTACTGAGTGATTGTAAGTATGAGTGACTGTACGGGTGAGTGAGTGGATATGTGTTTAGACCTATGAATCAGTGAGTGGGTATGTAGTTATTGCTGCTGGAGTGTCTATGGTTTTGAGAATGGCGGTCTGTTATTTAGAGTTGGTGTATCAAAGGTTACATTAGGGTGTGAGAAGATGCATCAAATTATCACATGGATGATGTCATCAGTGATGTCATCAGTGATGTCATCAGTGATGTCATCAGTGATGTCACTGACCATGTCATGAGTGATGTCATATGTGACGTCATCAGCAGTGCATTGCAGGGGCGCGAGTTAGAGTTAGCTGAACTAACTATAACGGGGGAATTTCTCTGGTTTTGTACGAGTGAAATGTCCAACTAACTATAACTTTCCCTAAAACCTATGGTTTTTTCAGTGAATTTCTAAGGTTTTTAAATGCTAATTTCTAACTATAACGTGCCTGAAACCTATGGTTTTTTCAGTGAATTTCAAAGGTTTTTAAATGCTAATTTCTAACTATAACATGCCTGAAACCTATGGTTTTTAAGTGAATTTCAAAGGTTTTTTAAATGTTAGTTTCTAACTATGCCTACAGAGGTAGGACATGTGAAGAAAGAAGAAGAAAAGCGCAGAAAGAAGGAAGACAAATGCAGAAAGAGGCAACAGAAGTCCAGAAAGACGAAGAAAAGTGCAAGAAGAGGGAAGAGATGTGCAGAAAGAACCAACAGAGGAGTAGAAAGTACTCCTGTGCCCCCAACTTTTTGCATAATGGGTACTGGTGGTAACTGACTCTGTCTCTGGTGGTAAAAGATACTTAGAATTCAGTGAAAACACCTACATACACTAGGGAACACTATGCGTTGGGGTACCCCTGTGATTAGCATGACCTCCTCTGTATTTGCCATGAGTTAGTGCCTGGGTCATTGGATGAGTACATGGGTACTGACTGGATGATTAGAGTACTGCAAGGAGAGTGGATGGTGAATTTATAAGTGCTTGTGTTTTGGCAGAGTGATTGGATAAGTACATGGTGCTCGCTGGTTGATTGGAGGAGTGCATGGGTAGTGACAGGGCGATGGCTGGAATGCATCAGTAGTGCTCAGGGTAAGTTGGAGGTTTAATTCCCCTTGAATCCTGAGGGTCCCTATTTGATAAAAGCCCTGGCGGTGGCGGTCCCCGGGGCGGTCTTGGAGCCCCCCCCAAACATTAAAAAAACAAACCCCGGGAGGTGGCGGTCCCCGGGGCTGCGGGGGCCCCCGCGGGCCCTGCATATATTTTTTGGCAATGCCCCCGGGACCTGGCCCACCCGGGGGTCTCAATTAAATGAAGCACGGTATCCCGCGCTTCATTTTTTTTTTTACATTGCGGCGGGATTCGCGACCCCAGCGCAAATTTCGCCAATTTGTTTTTTAAAAAAATGCTTTTTTTGGCCCTGGGGGTCCTTGTGGGACCCCCCTGAGCAGGCCTAGGGGGTCAGGGTGTTTCTACCCTGCCCCCTTTTCTTCTTTTTCACCTTTGTTTCCCTGTTTTCTTGTGACTCGGTTCTACCGAGTCACAAGATGGCTGCCAACACTTCCTGGTTTGGAGTGTTGGCAGCTAATTAAAATGAAGCTCGTGGTCGGGAGGGTTCGCGGATCCACCGCGCCTCTAGATATCGATATTTGTTTTTTACAATTTCTCAGCAACTACCGAACGGATTTACACCATTTTTAAAAAGGTCGCTTTCTGAGCCAAGCAGTTCTCAAATAGCAACAAAGCACTTTTGAATTATTTGTTATCTCTATGTTTTTTATCCAGTTGACCACTTGATTAAATGTTACGCTTAGGGGAGAAAATGTGGTGTTACCAAGTTGGAGTTTCTGCTTCAGCTCGTCATTCTGTGATTCTGGTCAAATCACTTAATCTCCCCATGCCTACAACCAAAATGAGTTTGTCCTTGTATGATGTAACCAATGCTCATGTAAAGCACTTCAATATCTGACCAGCCTGCACTATATAAAACTGCAAAAAAACAAAGGATAAAAAGTGTTTTCTACACTTCTGTCATTGGGCTATACGTGGGCTACATCTGGGTGATATTTGTGCTACATTTGGGATCATTTGTCTCTGGTGGCCATCTTGGGAGACTTCAATTACATTCATTAAACTTTATTTGATCTGATTTAGAAACATAGATCATAAAAGTGTACATAAAAACAGTAAATCCTCTTTCTTAATACAATACAGTGAGAATTAATTAAAACCAGTAGGTAAAAACGGGTGTTACAAAGCCCGGTTCAGAGCAACTTCAGGTTAACAGAATAGTAAAGTTCAATGTTTCGCAAGATCAATCTCATGTACTTCGTGCAAAATACGCAATAAGGGGTCCAAGTAAGATGCAACGCTCCAATACCTGACCAGTCTGCACTATATAAAACTGCAAAAAAACTAAAAATAAAAAGTGTTTTCCACACTTCTGTCATTGGGCTATATGTGGGCTACATGTGGGTGATATTTGTGCTACATTTGGGGTCTTTTTTCTCTGGTGGCCATCTTGGAAGACTTCTTTGTTATGAAGTTTCCTAATTTCCTCATTTACTGCAGTCTCCTCAGTAGGAAATGCTTTCAGTTTTTACTTTGATTCCATCAAGAAGGCATTCAGATGTGTCACACATTTGCCATAAATTCAGAATGTTAGCACTCTAGTTGCTCATTAGATCACTGTAGTAAAGCTACTGCTCACCAGGGAGTTAACTGGAAGTCTACTGCTGGTATTGAAAGTGATTGTTTCAGTCTGCATGTCAGAATTTTCTAATGAAATAGAAGAGGATTTGGGATCTCACTTAAAACATGCCCTAATTTTTCTTTCTGCAGAACTAACCATAATTTCTATGGCAAAATGAACCCCCTCATTTTTTTCCTTTTTAAATTAAATGTTTTAAGTGTTACCGGTTTATTCCACTCAAGATGGCTTCAGGTGTGCCATAATTTTGTCATAAGTAAGACTGTTAGCGCTCTAGTTGTTCTTTAGAACACTCTGGGAAGCTGCAGTAGAACACAAAGGAATCAACTGGCAGGCTGCTCCTATAAAATATAACAGGAAGATATTTGAGATCTCACTTAAAACATGTCCTAATTTTTCTTTCTACAGCACTAACCATAATTTCTATGACAAAATGAACCCCATCATTTTGTTCCTTTTTAAATTAAATGTTTTAAGTGTTACCAGTTTATTTCAATCAAGATGGCTTCAGGTGTGCCATACTTTTGTCATAGGTAAGGTTGTTAGCGCTCTAGTTGTTCTTAAGAACACTCTGGGAAGCTGCAGTAGAACACAAAGGAATCAACTGACAGTCTCTGCCCTTGTTGGATTTACATGTTTTACTGAGAATGTCAGACTTCATTCTCACATGACTGAGAAAGATAATGTGAATTTACAGAAAATATGCTCTCATTTTAGCTTCTGGAGCACCTTCCAAACCTCTGTGGGACAAGCATGAGAAAATTGTTTTCTCTCAAACATGATTCATGAAATCCCAGCAGAAGGTTTTTCACAGGGTAAAATCACCCTAGAACACACCACAATTCCTAAAATTAGTATGGTACCATCAACAAATGAATTCTAATGTAACTAAAGTCTGTTATCACCCTTTATAGTTCTCCTTTTGGTGACCCTCAAAATCTTCTATTCACTACAATGCATTTCATTGGGGTGCTATCATGTATATTGGTCGCAAGATGACTGCCAACACTTCTTGGATGAAGTGCTGACAGCCAATCAGATCTCATGATGACGTGTGGTTAGGCTCCGCCCAGATATATATAGTTCTTTTTCCTTTAATATTTAAAAAACTACTGAACGGATTTACATCATTTTTTAAAAGGTCGCTTTCTGAGCCAAGCAGTACCTTTATGCCAAATTTGGGGTAAATCCGTTCAGTAGTTTCCGCTGTAGCCTTGCACAAAGTTCCCTATGGGAAATTGATTTTTTGACTCTTATTTTTTGAATTTCTCAGCAACTACTGAACGGATTTACACCATTTAACAAAAAGGGCTCTTTCTGAACCAAGGGCTACCTTTTTGCAAAATTTGGTGTAATTCCGTTCAGCAGTTCGGGCTGTAGCTTTGTCTAAAGTTTCCTATTGAAAATAACATGGAGAAAACACGTTTTGGGACCCCCCTTTTTTCTCTGCCCACGAGTTTTGAAAATTTCGCGAAGATTCGTCTACCGGCGCCAAAGTTATTGGGAATAGAATGTTGTGAATTTCCTATGGGAAATAGGTCCTAACTATAACTACCTACTGGCGACCGCCAGTAGGTAATGTAATATATATATATATATATATATATATATTATCTACTGGCGGTCGCCAGTAGATAGTTATAGTTAGGACTTATTTTCCATAGGAAATACGCAACATTCTATTTGAAATAACTCTTGCATCGGTTGACGAATCTTCGCGAAATTTTCAAACTTTATGGCCCGCTCCGGTCGGCTCCTATCCTGAAAGTCTCGGTTTGATTCGTCAAGCGGGGGCTGAGATAAAAGGGGTCCCAAAACGTGTTTTCCCATTCATTTTCCCATAGGAAACTTTAGCCACGGCTACAGCCCGAACTGCTGAACGGAATTACACCAAATTTGGCAAAGAGGTAGTTCTTGGTTCAGAAAGAACCCTTTTGTTAAATGGTGTAAATCCGTTCAGTAGTTCCTGAGAAAATCAAAAGGAAAATCACATATATATCTATGGCCGCGTAGGGTCCGCGCACCCTCCCGATCACGAGCTGCATGCTAATTGGCTGTCAACACTCCAAACCGGGAAGTGTTGGCAGCCATCTTGTTCCTCGGAAGAACCGAGGAACAAGAAAAGAGATAAACAAGTGCGCAAAGCGCAAAAAGGGGGCAGGGTAGAAACACCCTGACCCCCTAGGCCTGCTCAGGGCCCAATTTTTTTTTCTAAACAAATCGGAAAAAACGCGCTGGGTGCGCGGATCCTGCCGATAAAAAAAAAACAAGCATTGGCATAGCCAATAGGTCTCGCCTTTGGGGCCTTATAAGTGTTTAGCCAGAGCTATTGACTTTGCCAATGTCTTCAAGCTGTGCTGTAGAGAAGTGTGGCTGCTGTGCGGCAAGCTGAAAAGTTATAATAAAAAAGTGTCAGAAGCATTTTTGTTACTTTATATATGACCAAGAAGGCATTATGTAAAACTGAACGACCATATTAAAAAAGTATTTACAATAAAAAATGTCCTCAGTTTTCTTTTGTTCTTGCAATGCTGGCAACTTGTTTCTGCCTATTGCAATGGTTGTTTGTTAAAGCTTTTTTTTTGAGGGGCATAAACAATCGGAGGGTGAAGGTTGGGAACTAGTACCTGTATTATAACACTAGCAGCGGCCAGACGCTAGGGGAGAATCCACCGTTGCCAGATTCCGAGAGCAGGCTGAGGTGGTGCTGAGTGATGCTGAGGTGGTAGTGGTGGTGGTGGTGACTGTTGCGGAGACGATGCTGAGGTGATGCTGAATGATACTCAGGTGTTGCTGAGTGATACTGCTGTGGTGCTGAGTGATGCTGTGGTGGTGCTGAGTGATATTGTCTTGGCGCTGAGTGATGCTGTGGTGGTGCTGAGTGATATTGTCTTGGCGCTGAGTGACGCTGTGGCGGCGCTGAGTGACGCTGCGGCGGCGCTGAGTGACGCTGCGGCGGCGCTGAGTGATGCTGCGGCGGCGCTGAGTGATGCTGCGGCGGCGCTGAGTGATGCTGCGGCGGCGGTGAGCGATGCTGCGGAGGCGGTGAGCGATGCTGTGGCGGTGCTGAGCGATGCAGTGGCGGTGCTGAGCGATGCAGTGGTGGTGCTGAGCGATGCTGTGGTGGCGCTGAGCGATGCTGTGGTGGCGCTGAGCGATGCTGTGGTGGCGCTGAGCGATGCTGTGGTGGCGCTGAGCGATGCTGTGGTGGCGCTGAGCGATGCTGTGGTGGCGCTGAGCGATGCTGTGGTGGTGCTGAGCGATGCTGTGGTGGTGCTGAGCGATGCTGTGGTGGTGCTGAGCGATGCTGTGGTGGTGCTGAGTCATCCTGTGGTGTCGCTGAGTAAAGCTATGGTGGTGCTGAGTGATGCTGTGGTGGCGCGGAGTGATGTTGTGGTGGCACTGAGTGATGCTGTTGTGGCGCTAAGTGATGCTGTGGTTGTGCTGAGTAATGCTGTGGTTATGCTGAGTGATGCTGTGGTTGCACTGAGTGATGCTGTGGTTGCACTGAGTGATGCTGTGGTTGCACTGAGTGATGCTGTGATGGCGTTGAGTGATGCTGTGATGGCGTTGAGTGATGCTGTGCTGGCTCTGATTGATGCTGTGCTGGCTCTGATTGATGCTGTGGTTGCGCTGAGTGATGCTGTGGTGTTGCCGAGTGAGAGATAGAGTGAAGATATAATGCCCAATTAAAGAGGGTGGTGAGAGAGAAAGAGAGAGAAAGGGTGTACATAGAATAAAGAGTGGAGCGGGATAGAGAGAGAGAAAGAAGGGGAGAGAGAGTGAATGAAGGAGTTTGAAAGAGAAACAGATAAAGGGGTGAGAGAATGAAAGGCTAAAAAAGATAGAGAGGGGAGAGTTAATTAAGTAGAGAGAGAATTAGAGAGGGGAGAGAGAGAGAAGGAGAGAGACAATAAGAGTGGGGGGTGTGGAGTTTAAATAGAGTGAAGAAGTGACGCGGAAAAAGTAACCTTAAATATAGCTTTGTGCTTTGTGCGAATAATTATTTTTAAAAAAAACAGTGAGACAAAAATACTGGTAATTAGGCTGTGACTCCCAATATAAAACAAATAGCGATATAAGGTGAAATCAACCCACCGAAGCAATATTTCTAACTAGACAAAAAAAATCTTGCATTTCAATGCTAATCGCTGTTGTTTTTCATGTGACTGTACTCCAGGGCCCTCAGTTGGTAATGTGAGCTGCTGCTGCGATTGAAACATCAGAGTACAGAGAGTTAATGAGCCATGACGAGGAAATGAGGAAGAGATAGGAAACCCAGATGGCAGCTGCGCGTGCACGCCATCGTGAACTCAAGCTGGTCGCCAGCCGAAAGCCAGTATTTGCACTTCCAAAACCCGCTTACTAAAACTCTCGGCCAGACCAGCGCAAGCGCTGGTGCAGGCCGAGACCTAAAAACGAAGCGCGGTCTCCCGCGCTTCGTTGTTAATTGGCCCCCGGGTGGGCCAAGTCCCGGAGGCATGCGGGGTTTATTTATAATATGTGGGGGCCTCTAAGGCTCTCCAAGCCCCGGGGACCGCCACCCCCGGGGCTTTAAAAACAAATGGTGCGGGAGGGCTCTCGGCCCTCCCGCAGCCCCGGGGACTGCCACCCCCTGGGGCTTCTTTTTTTAAATTAAAATTGCCTGTGTGGGGGGGCTCCAGCCCCCCCACATGCCCCGGGGACTGCCACCTCCCCGGGGCACTAAAGATTTAAATATGGGGGTCCGTTACGGACCCCCAGAGCCTCGGGCCCACCACCTCCCCGGGGCTTTGAATAAGTTGGGAGGGGGGCCACGCGGCCCCCCTCCTGGAGCCCTTGATGGCCCTGGGGACCACCACCCCCCAGGGCCGGCTCCTGCAGTGTCCCGGGGTCCCTACCCCCGGGACACTGTAGTTTGCTATGACAGGACGGGAGCCTCGCGGCTCCCGTCCTGTCATAGCAAACTGCTTGGATATTGGAAGAGAGAGCAGGTAACCTGCTCTCTCTTCCAATATCCAAGCACATTGCTTTTCCACACGGGGAGCTGCATGTTAGCAGCTCCCCATGTGGAAAAGCAATACCGGCTCCCGCAGGACGCGGGGAGCCGGCAGGGTCCGTGGGGAGTTGGGGTCCCCCACGGACCCCAAAGGATAGGGCCAGCCCCGGGGATGGGGTCCCCGGGGCAAGTAGTGGCCCGGGAGGGGGCCACGCGGTCCCGCTTCAGCAAAAATAATTTTTTTAAAAGGCTGGCCCCGGGGATGGGGTCCCCGGGGCCAATAGAGGCCTTAGGAGGGGGCCACGCAGCCCCCCTCCTCCAAAATTACTTTTAAAAAAGTGGCCATGCCCCAGGGGATGGGGTCCCCGGGGCCGGAATAGGCCACGGGAGGGGGCCACGCGGCCCCCTTCCCCTACAGTATTTTTTTTTTTGAAAAAGGCATCAGGCCCTGGGGGATGGGGTCCCCAGGGCCCCAAAAGAAAAAGGGGGCCACACAGCCCCCTTCAAAAAAACAAAAAGAAAGAAAAAGACGCGATCGAGCGTCAGGCCCCGCCCCTCCCTTAACCACTCTGCAACGCGCGCTGTGGCGCGTTTTAAATTGGGGAAATAATTCCCATTCAATACTGGGGTCCCTGGGGCCAACTAGCCCACCAGGTACCTCCAGTAAGCGCCACAGGGCTGGGTTGCAGAGAGGTGGTCCAGGCCACGCCCCTTTTACACCTCTCTGCAACGCAGCTCTGTGGTGCTTACTGGAGGTACTTGGTGGGCTAGTTGGTCCCCAGGGACCCTCAGGATTCAAGGGGACTTAATCCCCCAACTTAAAACGCGCCACAGGGCGCGTTTGCACAGTGGTGAAGGGAGGGGGCGGGGCTTCAGGTGACATGTGTGCAAACCGGCCCCGTGGCACGTTTTAAGATGGGGATTTAAATCCCCTTCAATCCTGAGGGTCCCTGGGGGCCAACTAGCCCACCAGGTACCTCCAGTAAGCGCCACGGAGCTGCGTTGGAGTGTTGTATAAAGGGGCGTGGCCTCTGAACACCTCTCTGCAACGCACCTCTCTGGCGCATACTGGAGGTACCTGGTGGGCTAGTTGGCCCCTAGGGACCCTCGGGATTGAGGAGGAATTAATTCTCCAACTTAAAACGCGCCACAGGGCGTGTTTGCAGACATGTCACCTCAGGCCCCACCCCTTCCTTCACCATTGTGCAAATATTCCTCTAAAATCAGCCGAACTACGAATTCGATTTACTCACCTGTTATCAGGAGAGACCTCAGTGCTGCATCTTTGAGCCCAGTACTGATCCTGAAAAGTAATTCTAACCGTACTTACCAGTAACTTGAATTTCCTTCCATAGGCTAACATTGACTGGTTTCACTTGGAAATTCTTCAAAGTGTGGAGTTTTGGAACTTTATAATATTCCTCTAAAATCAGCCGAACTACGAATTCCGATTTACTCACCTGTTATCAGGAGAGAACCCAGTGCTGCATCTTTTAGCCCAGCACTGACCCTGAAAAGTAATTCTAACCGTACTTACCAGTAACTTGTATTTCCTTCCATAGGAATCCATTGTCTGGTTTTCAGCAGAAAAGTTTCAAAGTGTTGATTTTCACAAACTACAAATATTCCTAAAAATCGCCTGTATGACTTAAACGCATTCTTTCAACTGTTTACAGGAGATGCACCAGTGCTGGATCCAGGATCCACCACTGAGTAAGAAAAAGTAACGATAACACTACTTACCTGCTAAGTGAATTTCCTCCCATAGGATAACATTGGTGATTCTATGTGAAAAAGTTTCTAAGTGTCCACTTTTAAAATACAATAATATTCCTTAAAAATCACTACTGTAACCAAAGCGCTTTTACTCAACTGTTTACAGGAGATGTCGCAGGACTGAATCTAGGATCCAGTCCTGTGGTTAGAAAAGTAATCCATAAAGTAACTAATTGCATTTAACTAGAAATTCACATTGAACTCAATGTTGCATTGTGTTTGAAATTGTGTTGCCCATTGCAACAACTGTAACTACTGTACTTAAAAGTCTATTGCCTATTTGCAAAGTATTTAAACTAAAGTAATTCATTCTGAGAAAGTATATTTTGTAAGGTAATGTATAATGTAATTACAATGTAATTTAAAAAATAAAATATCTAAAAATAAACAGTTTAAAAAAATGTAGTAAATCACTATCAAAAAAATAAATATAACAATTAATACATTTAAAAATTGTCATTTACAAAACCTTTGAAATTCACTGAAAAAACCCATAGGTTTCAGACATGTTATAGTTAGGAATTAGCATTTAAAAAACCTTTGAAATTCACTGAAAAAACCATAGGTTTCAGGCACGTTATAGTTAGAAATTAGCATTTAAAAAACCTTACAAATTCACTGAAAAAACCATAGGTTTTAGGGACAGTTGTAGTTAGTTGGACATTTCACTCGTACAAAACCATAGAAATTCCCCCGTTATAGTTAGTTTAGCTAACTATAACTCGCGCCCCCGCAATGCACTGCTGATGACGTCACATATTACATCACTCATGACATGGTCAGTGACATCACTGATGACATCACTGATGACATCTCAAATGACATCACTGATGACATCATCCATGTGATCATTTGATGCATCTTCTCACACCCTAATATAACCTTTGAAACACCCACTCTAAATTACAGACTGCCATTCTCAAAACCATAGACACTCCAACACCAATAACTACATACCCACTCACTGATTCTTAGGTCTACACACACATCCACTCACTCACCCGTACAGTCACTCATACTTACGGTCACTCAGTACAGGACTATCATATGCACTCATACTCCTATATAGACACTCAAACACCGCCACTCATCCATAGAGGTACTCACACACCTAGTCAGTCATGCAAATAATTAATCACACTGCCATTTACTCACCTATACACACACCAGCTCACTTACTCATACAAATACTAGCACATTCTTACGCTCTTATACAATCACTGATACAAGTACACACTCATCCATACAGCCACTCTCACAATCACACACTCTCACTTATAGCCATTTATATACTCCAACACACATATATACTGCCTTTCACATATGTAGTTACTCACACATGTACCACTGAGATATACATTCACTCACTAACACACCCATACACACACACTCACCCACCCATACAGTCCATAACAGATGCACTCTTGAAACCATGCACCCAGTGAATCACCCACTCACACATCTATGCACAGAGTCACACACACCCCACCCACACAAACACTCAGGCACCCATACAGATACTCAGACAACCAATCAATAACCCATGTAGACACTCATGTAGCTATTCGCAAACTCCATGCAGCCGCTTACACACCAACTGACAGATGGATAGGCATTCACACAGTTTAGTCACTAACCCTTGCATTCAGTAAGATACGTTTAATCACTCGCTTATAGAGTCAGTCACGCACCTACTAAATCCTTCATCCACACACTTATACACCCACTCATTCTTCAATACACCTTTCCCTATATATATTAAACATATTTAAACTTTGCAGAAACACACAGTCACTGGATGATGTCATCAGTGATGTCATTTGAGATGTCATCAGTGATGTCACTGACTATGTCATGAGTGATGTAATATGTGACGTCATCAGCAGTGCATTGCGGGCGCGAGTTATAGTTAGCTAAACTAACTATAACGGGGGAATTTCTATGGTTTTGTACGAGTGAAATGTCCAACTAACTACAACTGTCCCTAAAACCTATGGTTTTTTCAGTGAATATATATATATATATATATATATATATATATATATATATATATATCTGCTAGGCTCCTTTCCTCACTGGTTATGACTTCACCCTGACCCCACCCCGCACATACCTCTGGGGGTCAGGGTGTGCTCGCCCTTCTATTTCTTTGAAATTCATTTTCAGAATGCACAGACCATGTCCCTCAGTACTGTAACAGCTGCCACAACATATTATTCATGTTGTGGCAAGCCAATAAGAATGGACTAGTTCCTTTTAAATTGGCCAAGCAGAGCATATCTGGACTTCAATGTCCAGAAATACCTACCTTTTTAACCCCTTCATACCCATCCTGAGCCACTCTTTAAATACTAGTTCATTAAAAACAGTTGAACGGATTCACAACAAATTGCAAAAAGCAATTTTTTCTGTATCAGAGAGCAAAGTTTACAGTGAGAAATTACATGGTAAATTGCACTTTTGCACCCCTCTTTTTCTTGACCACCGCTTTAAAGATGAGCACAAAACGTTCCATGAATAAGCCGAGGTGGTTACTTCATGTTGATTCGTGAATCATCATCAAAGATATTAGCCAAACAAAAAATCATCTTCCTATGTAAATTTCTGACCTATCTATAACAACACAGTGGTGGAAGCCGGTGTGTGCATCTTTTGTGCAGGTCGTTGGTCTGTAGGAGTAGCATTTACACTCTTCTTCGTCCATCCAAGAGAGCATACAGGATGGGGCAGTGGACCTCCCACTTCTGCCATTGGACTCATTGCCCTCTGTGGAATGGCATTTGCCTGATCACATGTGCACATCCACCTCAAGAGGAGTGCACTTCAGTGCTAGGGCTGGTGGGCCACTCCATTTCCTCATTTTACAAGCCCACTTTAATTTCTTTCTTTCTCCTCCTTTTTATTGTAATATTTAGAGCATACTACAGATGCCCGCTTAGTGGCAATGGGCCGCTAGCTTGCCACTGATTTCATCTGGAGTTCTCCACATCCTGCACTGCCACTGCTTCTAAACCAGGTGACCATAATGGAAAGGTATTGTCTATACTGTATCATTGTTTTAACATTCCAGGATGGCCAACACATTGGTTCTAAATGTGGCTGCCAACTTGGAATTTTAAACGATACACTATGTTCAATACAGTTGCAAGATGGCTACCCAAGCCTAAATTAAATTTTATTTGCCATTGTAAACATATGCCCACATGCCTAGGTGGCAGCTCGTATTCCTGTTTCTACTTCTATTGGCATTATCACAAGAACCTCCCTGATAGATGATCTCCTGCAATAAATTGACCTGCTGAAAGGTTGTGTATATGATTTCTTTTTAGCAACAATAAAGCAAATTGTGGTTGCACTGTTTTATAGATTCTAGAATGCTCCTTGGGCCCCTCCTCCTTTTTTTTTTGTTAGAAAGTTGCATTAAGATTTGTCAAACAGTGCCAAAGTTATTAGCAAAACCAGAAAATTAATTTCTTATCAAAACGTGGTCCTAACTATAACTACCCAGTGACAACCGCCATATAAACACAAATGTATATATACATACACATATATACACACACCTATATATGCACACACACATATATATATTATACACACACACACACACATACACACACATTAGTACAATGTCACCAAACAAAATGTATTCCTACAACATATGGCAAGATAATTGTCACTCATATTTCAAATCTTCCTTGTAATCTATTCATTACCTTTTTGAAAGCAATAATACTATATATTGGGTAAGGTACCCAAATTACTATGTACAAAGACTGATATGCTGGCTAAAGTCCCATAGCTTATATTTATGCATAACTGTAACATCATCTACATTCTTTTTCTACATATATGTAATAATTTCATCTCATTAATGAGTTTCTAAAATATTACAATTTCAAAGAACATAACAAAGAAACAACATTAAGGACAGGAAATTATGTCCATCTTAACCAATACAACCAATATATCCCTGAGGAGAATTCTGTGACTTCCAAGAGATGTCTTACCTAAGGTGCAAAATATTCAAGGTGCTGATTTAAATTGAAATAGATCATTCTTCATCAAGTGCAATAGCTTTCTGGTGAAAACATCCTACCTTTGAGGGACAGAGATAAAGTTCTATGTGCAATCATTATTATCGGACACCATATCTGTTTGAAATTGGGATCAACAATTTCATTAAAGTGCAAGATCGTTTGTTATAAAGTGCAAATAGTTACCAATGTAAACATCTCCCCTTAAGGGGGCAGAAGTAAAGTGCTATATGCAATAAATATTGATATGCAACATATCTTATTCAAAATTTAAATCAACAATTCCTATAGAGTGCAATTGCAAATTTCGACTTTGTCTCATACTATACCATTTACATGACACCTTACAATCATTTTGTTGCACCTTTCAAGATGACATTCTGTGATACAGATAAAATCCTCACATTAGCATCTTACGACAACAAGGTTTCCTCTTTTGCAACAATTATTGTAAACTTCTTGTATTGAAGTACATGAGCCCATAAACAAAAAGAATGGAGAACAATGTTAAAAGTTTATGTGTTTTTCAAGGATTATCCTCCACAACATCCTTTCTGTTCCTATTTGGATGATAAGTCTTGACTCACTTCTTAGAATAAATTCCAATCACTAACCCTGGGTTTCTTACCAATAAGTTAAATAGCATAATATTTTAAACCTGTAGTATTTTCATTGCGTGTATCCCAAATATATTTTGCCACTGTATATGAGAAATCTTTGTTCTTAATGTTACGTTAATGATGTAGGATTCTCAATTTTAGTTTGTTCACAGTGCTTCCTACCTATTTTTTTCCACAGCCACATTCTAGGATGTACATCACATGTGTGGCTTCACAAGCAATGCATTCTTTTATTGTCTTCTTCTGTCTATGCCGAAGCTCAAATCGCATCATATGTTGGGCAATTTCACATGCTTTACATCTAGAACATTTCCAGAAAATATTTTGTCTAACTTTAAGCCAGTTTGTTGTCTTCCCTTTAACACTTGACTTAAAGCCATGTGTTAGTAGATCTCCTAAGGAAGCTACTTTCTTATGTCACTTGTGGTTGTTCTGATAAATAAGGATTAATTGAGCCATCCATTTTCAAACTTTTCTAGTTGTCTCATATCAGTCTTCATTTCCTTGTGTGATGTATTATAATCCGTTATATACCTTATTTTCCCATCTTGGCTTTCTGAGATGCTTTACCTCTTGGATACCAATAAATTATCTCTATTCTTTTGGTGCGCTCTTTCCAATGCATCATTTAAAACTTTTTAGTTGAGAACCCCCTTCATTGAATCTTATAAACATTTCTTGTTCTTGATCTTCAAAATCTTTAGATTCAGAAGTTACATTTGGCTCTTAAATGGAGTGTGCCATTTGGTGAATTCTTAATGCCTTTGGGTGCCTGATATTAGCATGTAAAATGCTATTACAGCTGTTAATCTTCCTCTGGATTCTTGAGCACATTTTGTTGTCTTCGATCTGAATTTCGATATCCAAATAATTTATTTCTGTGCACTGATCTCATACGTGAATTTTAAATTATGATCATTGGGTGTTCCAGCATATATACATACATATGCACACACACTTTAATTCATTTGTTTAACTACAAGATATTGGCAGACAACTAAGCCTGTTAGCCTTTCCAAAGAGATTCTAGGAACAATTACAACAGTGCAAATCTTCTACCACTGGGATTTGTCAAAGGTGATATTCTGAAGCAAAATCCTTACCTACTAAAGTAATCTGTGAGATTCCATGTAACAATACCTGCCTGCGGGCTTTAGCAATGTGTTTTAGCAAACCGCCCTTAAAATAGTGCTGCCTTTAACACATGCTTTTCACAATAAGTAACTAAGGCCTCCTTATTAGCCTTACCTTTTCGTAATAACCAGACCAAACCTATGCAATCCAACATAAAGCTTCCGAATTAACTAAGAAGGCCTAAAGTCTTTCCCATTGGTCTGTTACCATAACCAACACAGGCCTACTGAATTGTGCACAAGTTGGCAACCATCAGATGTGCAGTCATAAAATTACAAATATGTACAAAATTACAGTTGGGAAACCAATCTCTTATCTCCAGGGATTGTCAAATTGGGTGATCAGCATCACACAACAAAACACTGTCAACAGCCTGTAACACAGTGTAAAAGCAATCCACCGTTAAAGGCCTATTGGCTTTAACAATTTTTTTTAAATAAATAAGCTAGTCCTACAACCTTTATAATACCTTTTTATGCTAAACAGATACAACCTATGGCATTGGACAAACCATTTTCCAGTGAACCAATCAGGCCTATAGCCTTTATCACTTACTTGTCATCATATCCAACCCAGGCCTACTGTATTTAGCGTAAGCTTCCCTCAAGGCTATCATCAGGCATCTAGTCATAAAATTATAAAAATATTCAAAATTACAGTTGGCAAAGCAAAATGCTATGTCTTATAAGAGAGCCTTACAAGAACTCCTACAGTGCAAATCTTCTATCCTTACAGTTTACCATGGGTAATCAACACCAGAACCCTTGCCTCTTGCTGTAATATGTGACTCTGCATGCAACAAAATGCTTCTCTGCATTCTTTAATGCAGAGCAATGAGAATATACTCTTAAATGCTTTTTGATTTTACAATATGCTTCGCACAATATAAAAGTTGGGTCAACTGCCTTCATCATAAATTTTCATAATAGAGCCCTATAGCCGTCATCTTTATCTTGCCACCATAAACCAACAAGGTTCTGCAATACTAAGCATACGCTTTCACACAAGGCAAGAATAGCAAAATAAGCACTCTTTCAGTGGAAGCACACAGTCTTTCCAATGGAATGATGTACTCAAGGTAATCAACCGGAGTAGAAGCCTAAGGCCTTCTCTCAGTAGTACTTCAGAACAAATGTCTTCTACTCACAAAGTGCGACAACAGCTATGCTGTCAATCCAGACAAAAAGAGCTCGGAGAAGGCATGTTCGGTAGACGCTTGTGGTGTATACATGAAACAGTGTAGTGGGGTGGCCAAGCAGCCGATGAGGACGGACGCGTGAGCTGGGAGCTCCGTGCCGACCCCGTCGATTATCCTGATTTGGGAGCCGGTAGAGAACAGCAGATCACCCGAGATTGATCCCGCCGGAGCCGAGAGCTGCCCACAGAGATATCGGGCGTGATTGGACCCCCGCTACTGACCGGGGGGGTTAAACGGAAAAACGAGCCCTGCCGGAGTGATTCCAAGATGGTGCTGCTGGCGGCCGACTAGAGTCGGCAGAGAAACTGAAGGTCGGCCTTGGACGACGGCCCCAACGTTGGTGAAGGTTTGACCGCAGGCGGCGGGAGCCCCGCGGCGCTGGCCCTGGTGCGATCTTTGATCGGGGGCGCACGGCAGCGCGGCGCTGGCAACAGGGCAGTGAGCGGGTGAATGCATGGCTGGCTGCGGTCCCGATTCACAGAGGTGCAAGCGGGATTAAACGTTGCCTCTTCTGCCCGTGGTCAGCAACTGTGCTTTCTGCTGAGGGAGTGGCCCGCGGACGAGGCCGCCATCTTGTGAACCCCAGTGAGTGGCGGGCCCGCGATTGGGAGCACAGGAGAGGGCACCCTTGGCAGCACCAAAGGCAGTGGAGCGAGGCTGTGGGAGTGCAACACTAACGGCACCAGTTGGCTGAGGGTGCCCGAGGGGGACCGGCCGGATCCCAACGGCAGTGCCAAAGCGGCCGTGCGGACTGGCCTAGCGGGGGAGGAGCCCCTAGTACACAAGAAGGTCAGTAGGGAGACGTGCGGGCAGCGAGGTGGTCAGGGACGGCGAGGCAAAGAGAGGATTGGTGCGTCTCCCCCTAGGAGCTCAGGGGGTCGCCCTGGTTGAAAGCGCGGTGAAGGACCCGTGGTGTACATCCGTGCATTCTGCAGGGGGACTGGCCCACGGACGAGGCCGCCATTTTGCGAGCTCTAGCGAGTGGAGGACCCGTGATTGGGAGCAAGGAAGAGGACTCCCCTGGTGGCATTGAAGGCGGTGGAACGCAGCTGTGAGAGTGCAGCAGTAGTGGCACTGGTTGACAGAGGGTGCCCCAGGGGGACCGTCCGGGTCCCGATGGCAGTGCCGAACCCCAGCACACAAGAAGGTCAGAGGGGAGACGTGCGGGCGGTGATGCGGCTGGGGATGGCGAGGGGACTGGTGAGTCTCCCCCTAGGAAGTTCAGGGGGTCGTCTTTGCTGGAGCGCTGTGGAGGATCCTGGCTGCCGTTCTCACAGCATCTGGGTCGCAGGACATTGCGGCTGGGGGCGAGTTGAGGAGAATTCTTGGCGGCGGCTGGGGCGGTTCTTCGGGGCTGCCGCAGGTGGTGAGGCACCAATAGCGAGCGCACTGTGGACAGTTGGTAGAAGTGCTAATTGGAGCTTGCAGACTCAGACCTGACTGGTGCTGTAGAGCGGAGCCCTGGTTCAGGACCAGTAACTGCTGAGTGGAGACCTTCCTCCTCTGAGTGCCTGGAGAAGAGGAGTGGAAGGCAGGGGGGAAGCCTTTTTCCGCTTGGGAAGCTGAAAGTGCAGTGGGGCTACTGAACGGACAAGAGAGCAGGGGAGCTGTCAGGAAGTGGCGGTGGGCTCATCGGCGAGGCAGAAGTTGAACAGCGAGCGGACTGCCATAAGCTCTGGAGAGTGGGGACCATCATTAAAGCGGGAGTTGACTGGCGTCTATGTCCAGCTCGGGTGAAGTGAGGGGAACCTCAGAAGACTGAGCAACAGGTGGGGACCTGAAGCGCAGCGACCAATGGGGAAACCACGAGGGAAGCAGAGGGGAGCGCCCCCGGAGCCAGAGGAGGAGGTAGCGGAACAACGGAAGCAAGACGCTGTGGAACCGCAAACTGAGGGGTTGATGCAGCAGCAGGTCGCTCAAATACTCAAAGCCATCACGGACACTAGGGATGCCCTCCGGCAGGACATAGCGCAAGTGGCACTAGGGTTGGGCCTCCTTAGAGCGGACCATGCAAAGCTGGCTGACCTTGTGAAGCAGACCGAAACCACGTTAGAGGTCCTGGAACCTACCCAGAAAGCGCTGGAGGCTCAGATGGGGGATGTCAATCGCCGGTTGCAGGTCCTGGAGCGGAGAGCTGAAGACGCTGAAGGGCGGAACAGAAGGAATAATGTGAGGGTGGTGGGGCTGCCGGAAGGAGTGGAAGGGGCTAATATGATAGACTATTTGGAAAATTGGTTGCGGACTGAGGTTGCCCCCGAGGGTCTGTCCCCATTCTACACCCTGGAAAGAGCACATAGGGTACCGGCTCGCCCGCTAGCGCCCGGACGACCGCCCAGACCAGTGGTGGCACGGCTACTCCATTATAAGGACAGGGAATTGCTGCTGAACAGGGCTCGCTCCTGGGCCCTTACAGGGTAGATAATAATAATGTGACACTGTTCCCTGATTATACATTCGACATGCAGCGCCGACGGGCTTCGTTCATGGAGGTCAAGAAAGCACTCCGGGATGAGGGCATTCAGTATTCTTTGATGTTCCCTGCACGCCTGAGGGTGACCATGGACGGTAAAGCATTTTTTCATGGTAATCCTGAGGAGGCATGGACATGGTTGGAGGCTTATAGAGCAGGATCGGGCGCAGCAGGGAGCGGCACGGGGCCGCTGGCAGAGGCGCCGCGCATCCGCAGGTCGCAACGTGCTGGACGACGTCGTCATGGTCCGCAGAGACCCACGATGACCCAAACAGAGAGAGAAAGATCGGCGGTGCTGCAGGCGGTCACGGAAATATCACAAGACAGAGGAGCAGCATCGATGGTGGCGACGGAATCGGAGAAGGGCTCGGCGGGGTCTGACTCAGATGAAACGGACACAGGAAGTGTTCAATTGCCACATGTAACGCCTGGGACGGCGGATGACCTAGCCGATGCATAAAGTTGTAAGACTTTTCCGTGAGAACTCTAGGGGGGGACAGTAGTCCATAGTTGGTCCCCTTCTAACCCATGGGTGTAGTTGGGATGGAGGTCAGTAGTGATGGCAAGGGCTGGAGGGCTTTTGGAATAAGTGGCTCCCTCAAACCGGACTACCTCGTGAGAGGCTGGGATTTATTCATTAATGGAGTAAGGCGCTGGATATTGGAGGTATTGGGGACAAGATCCTCTTGGCTCTTGGTCGCCTCCCGCATTTTTGCTAGTTGGGTGGTTCCCTGGTAGCTACCAGAGGAGCAGTTAGTTTGCTAGTTTGGATGGGTGCTAGAATCTTAGGACCTGTTCTGGGGGGGGGGGGTTGGGGGGTTCTGAGGGGGGTGTTTGTTCAGGGATGTAAGGGCCACCGGTGTGTCTACAAGGAGCTAGCAGATATTTATGGGGCTTGGAGCACAACATGGGGACGTTATCTGACTTGAAATGCATTACATGGAATGTACGGGGGAAACATACGATGATGAGACGCCATAAGGTACATGCTTATTTGGTGCGTAGGGGAGCACATATAGCCTTCCTCCAGGAAACCCACATTAATCGCGCAGAAGGGCTGGCGCTGCAGCGCAGATGGAGGGGGCAGCTTTATTACACAACGTACTCAGCTTTTGCCAGAGGGACACTAATATGGATTAGGGCGGAGGTCCCATTCCAGATGACACAGCAGTTAGTGGATGCAGACGGGAGATTTGTGGTGGTGGCGGGACGCCTGAATGGGGTGGATGTGACGTTGTGCAGTGTATATGCCCCCAATGTGGACCAGGCTGCCTTTTTTGCTCATTTGTCAGTGAGATTGGCGCACTATTTGATTGGCTCGGTAATGATGGGTGGCGACTTCAACTCTATAGCAGACACCAATATGGACAGGTCCCACCCCCCTTTGCCGGAAGCACCCATTCATCGACTTTCTAAAATCAGACAGGATTGGCAGGAGAGATGGGGGCTGGTAGACACGTGGCGCGCGCAGCATCCGGGGGACCGCGACTATTCTTTCTTCTCTGCATTACATGAATTGCATGTACGGTTAGACGCAATATTGTGCACCCCAGACATTCATGTAAAAGTGGGATACAGTGAATATCTTGCGAGAACACATTCAGATCATAACCCGTTATTGCTGAAGATACACTGGGTCCAGGAGAGGCCTGTGATTCCGCTCTGGCGGTTGAGACCGGAGGCACTGGAAGACCCGGTCTTCCATGCCGAGGTTGAGACAGGTATTACTCAATACTTTTCGAGAATTAGGGCACGGCATCGACGTTGGCACTGGAGTGGGATGCTTTTAAAGTGGTGGTGCGGGCATTGTGCATTACTAAAATGGTGGGAGTACGGAAGACGTTATTACGTGATGTAGAGATGGCGGAGGAACGTTTGCGAATGGCAGAGAGGGCCCGCCCTGAGAACCTGGGAGTGCAAGGTGAAGCTTCAGACGCTAGAGAGGCGCTGTCAGTGCAGATAGAGCGGTTGCGCTGTTTCGATCATAGGTCTTACCTGGCGTGGGCACATGCGGAACGGGATAAAGCGAGTACACTGCTGGCATGGTTGGCCAACGCCCATATTGGAGCTGACCTCTGCAACGGGAACATCGGTGTATACCCAGCAAGGGATAAACAGGTTGTTTTTGGAATACTACACTGAGTTATACCGGAGCAAATTGCAGGTCACTGGAGAGGCTATAAGGGATTTCTTGGAGGGTATAGAGTTGCCACGACTAGAAGAGGAGCAGGAAGACTTGTTAGGACAGGAGATCTCCCTGGGGGAAATAAGGTGGGCGGTTAAACACATCTCGCGTAATGAAACGCCGGGTACGGACGGGCTGCCTATCGAGTTTTATTCGAAATATATTGATTTACTGGCCCCTAAGCTGTTGGCTGTTTTTAAGGAAGCACGGAAGGTGGGTAGGCTGCCAGCCTCCACCAGAGAGGCAGTTATTATCCCTCTATTGAAACCGGGGAAGGACCCATCAGATAGGTCGGCCTACCGACCATTATCCATGTTGACTGCTGATTATAAAATATTGAGCAGGATCCTTGCAACTCGGCTCCTCCCACACATGGTACAGTTGGTCCACTGTGATCAGGCCGGATTCATCCCTACTCGGAATACGTCCACTAATGTGAGACGTCTACTCCGCATATTGGGAGAGGATCACGGCATGACCCCTGCTGCGGCAGTCCTTTCGATAGATATTGAAAAGGAGTTTGACAGCCTGGAATGGCCATACCTGTTCCAGGTTATGCACGCGTTTGGTCTTGGGGAGGCTTATGTGGGGTGGACGGAGATTCTTTATAGATCAGCGATGGCTCGGGTACTGACGGGGACGATGGTCTCTTCCTCCTGCTTAGTGGGACGGGGAATGCGATAGGGATGCCCGCTTTCTCCGTTACTGTTTGCGTTGGCCATTGAGCCTTTGGCGGCACATGCCAGATTGGGACAGCACTACGTCGGATTGGATTTGCGAGGGGATATGCAATATATATCACTATATGCTGACGACTTACTTATGTTTTTGGCTAATACGGCGGATGCATTGGACGGAGCGACAACATTGCTCCGCGCATTTGGTAGGGTCTCGGGGCTGGGGGTGAACTGGGTGAAGACTTGTCTGTTTCCGGTGAATCCATCGGGGACAAGTCCGGCTCAGGTGGAAGGCATTAGGTGGGAGCCTCGATGTTTGCCCTATCTTGGAACTAATATCTATCATACATCTGATGATTTATTAGAGGGTAATGTAGGCAGAGCTGTGCGAGGACTTAGGGGCAGTTTAACGTTTTGGGGTACTCTGCCACTTTCGGTGGCTGGGCGGGTGGCGCTGCTGAAGATGGTGGCACTCCCTCGCTTACTGTACTATTTTCGGACGCTGCCGATTTGGGTCTTGGGATCAACCTTCAGACAGCTCCAGACAATGATCGGGGGATTTTTGTGGGGGTCTGGTCGACGGCGGGTAGCATTGGCCACATTGATGCGCCCGAGAGCTGATGGGGGCTTGGCTGTGCCAGATTTCGAATTATACTATCTGGCAGCCCAACTGCAGTGGCTTACTCAGGCGGTGGCTCGGGAGTTCAGGGGTCCAGACGGTCCTGAAGGCCGGTGGATACCACGCCATGTATTGTCCTTTGTGGTACTTCAACAGCGGCTGCGCCTCGGGACGCTATCTATTGAGGAGCGGACTCTGAGACTGTGTTGGAATCGGAGCCAGCGCAGAGCTGGAGTTGCCCGCCCTTACGCCCCGGAGATACCTTTGGGCATGAGTACCGCCCTCCCGCATGGAGGGGACTGGACTGCATTGGCCGAGTGGGAGAGGAGGGGTATACAAGTATTGGGAGATCTGTATGAAGATGGGGCTCTGTTACCTTATCAGGCATTGCAGGACAGATATGGCCTCCCTCGGGGGGACTATTTGCTGCACTCTGCCCTGGTGTCGGCAATACGTCACTGGAGGGAAGGATTGCTAGAACCGCAGACAACCATGGCATGCCAGTATGTAGTGATGGCGGCGGGGACCTTTAAAGCTATTACGTGTCTTTATAGGTGCATGGTGAATGAGGGAATGGAACCGCTGCGAGAACTACAGAGGAAGTGGGAGGTGGACCTAGGTAAGGAGATCCCTGAGAAAACATGGGCCCAGTTGGTTAGGAGAGCGTGGAAAAGTACCAAGAATGCTAGATTTCAGTTGGTTCATTTTTTTATATTACACAGAGCGTATTTAACCCCTGCTAAGATTAGTCAATATTTTATAACAGACTCGGCCCAATGCCCGCGTTGCCATCTGGTGGGGGCGGAGTTACATCACATGCTATGGGGATGTCCGCAACTAGGAATATTCTGGGAGGAAGTAGTTGACCTACTCTGCGGAGTTACGGATCGACGAGTGGAATGCGACGTGAGCACTTGCTTATTGCATTGGTTTCCGCATACATCTAAAACGAAAGTAACGAGTAAGTTTTTGGATCTAGGTTTGTTGTTAGCCAAGAGGGATATTACGGCACACTGGAAATCGAGGCGAGGGCCTAACATTGAGAGGTGGAAAGCAGAATTGATTAAATGGGCAACGAGTGAAAGTACAGTCCGGCTGCAACATGCTAAGCGGGCTAATAATGATAAGGCGTTGGAGACTGCTAGGGCGTGGGAGGCCATAGTAGCGGCACTGCAATTACCCGAGGCAGACTCAGAAGCTAGCTCTATCCTGGAAGGGCAGATGGGGTCGCCATGAACCATGAGAACAGTCAGAAATCCCTAGACATAACCCTCTAATGCACCTGTGAAATTGACACAAGCGGAGGTTAGATTATTTTGTCCCGCAACTACAGTGATACATATTACAGAAGGAGTTGTTATTTTCTTGCTTATGAGCTGCTAGTAGACAGGGCACACCGGTGGCACAGGGAGGGTGGGGAGAGGGGGGGGGGATGTCATTTTATCTGTTATAGTACTCAGGTCACATAGCAATCATGCTCAGTAACTGTTAGCAGGACTAGACCTCCATCGGACACTGCTCTAATATAGGGATAAGAAACGAATGGGAAATAGCCTGAATATTATGAACATATACAAAGGCGTTGTCGAAATGGGGAGGGTACCTGAGGCACTTGAGCAAGGACATTGATGTGATGGGATACAATGAGAATTAATAATGATGTAATGTTTGCCTTTGGTTTGTAAAAAATAATAAAAATAGAGTTTAAAAAAAAAATACATGAAACAGTGTAGAAGTGGGAGGATTACTGTTCCATGGGGGTATGGGTCTCTCCACCTTCATCAGATGAGGCCAAAGCAAAGAAGGAAGCAAGGCTGCCTGAAACCCTCAGCGAGAACACCAGTGGTTACTGCGGACTCCGTGTCACTACTGCGCCCACATGAGCATATTTAAAATGGTGGGCACACTCTCCACAGCGCTTGTGTACAAAAGCTCTCGTCACCAAGTGAATTGATGAATCAATCTACTGGAGGCAATGGTCTTAAAACATACCTCAAGTGACCTGCAGTGGTGAGAGACAGGAGCATTCTTCAAATAAGACTGGTAAATAAACTCAACCTGTACTGTGAGACCGGATAGTGGAAGTAGTTGGCAAAATCCACTGATGTATAAAACACGTCCATGAAAGCTCAGCTCATCAAGTGTGCCTGGATATCAAAAACCAGACCAAACCAATATCTTATCTTTTATATCTAATAAGATGCACAGGCCTTAATGTACTTATTTACAGCAATTGAGCTCGAGTGGAGGCTGTATTCACTTGGGGTTTTCTAGTGGCCAGCCATGACATTTAAAAAAAAAATTAAATGTTTTTTTTATTCTGGACAGGTGGTGTTGCTCCGAGTGTAGTCCGTTCCAGTGTGGATTTCTTAGAAGATCAAAAGACCTAAAACCTCAATGTGGCAGAGAGTGGCTTGTTGTTGGCTCTTGGTGGAAATTTGCGACCACAGGTATGCAGCAGCTCCCAGCGCCAACAAAACATATTCAGGATCAGCACAAAGGGAGCACTCAATTCCGAAGGAGAATAGACTTTGTTGGTTACATGGAAAGAGCCACATGAAAGTGTCTTAAAAGCTGTGGCTGTGAAAAGAGATTAGTGGCAAAGAAAAACAAATAGTGGTATTGCTTGAAGGGCAGTAGGATAGGTACGAGCTCTGAAATACCTAGCAAGGTTGATAAAATTGGAAATATAGGTATGCAGCACCTAGCAAAATAACCTAGACATACGAGGGAATATTTTATTATGTGGACGATGTTGTTCATAGCATTTTGAAAAGTGCAAAATGAATAAAGTAGAGGTGTTGGGTTAAAGTAAAAGTAGATGCATTAAATCGCGACGACTAAGGCCTACTTGTTAACCAAATTTCCTTGGATAAAGTCATCTCTTCCATGCCCCTTAAACATACCTATGGATGATGGCATGCAAGACAAAGTTTTAAAAAGTTTCAGTCCTTACGGATACCTGAAAAGTCTCAGTTATTTGATACAACCTTAAAAGGGGATTCAAAACCTGAAACTTTTCTCTGAGTTAATTTAATACCTTTTCGTATGTCTCGGAAGGATTCTTCGGCTGGTCGATCACACTGGCCAATCACTTTATTAAACACAAATTATAAGATCCTAATAAGAATTTGCGCCACTACATTGGCTGGTGTAATCCACAATTTGATTCATAAATGTCAGAAAGGGTTTATTCCAGGACGCTTGGTGGCTTCAAATAAGCTCTTATTGAAAGTGATTAACTATTGTCAAAGCACCTCAAGCTCTCTTGCAGTATTTTTAAACACCAAGAAGACTTTCAGCCTGGTAAACTGGGAGAAGTCATAAGTGGGTTTAGAGGCTGTATGATAAACCCATGCATGCCTAAACAACGCGGTCGGAACTACAACCGCATCTCTACCACGAATGCCTATATAACGAATTTTGTTGTAAAGGCATGATTGCTAAAGGGGTACGCATGGTAAATTGTACTCCCCAGCCCCCCACCCTGCGCCCTAACACCCGATACCCCAGCTCTGCAACCCACCCCGCTCCAGCCCTTAAAACTACCCTGAATCCTCACCCTGAGCCCTAACTCTGCCCTTGCCTGAAAAATTACCCTGACCCCAGCCCCAGCGCCCTGAACCCTAAAACTGACTTGCAGCCTTGAAAACTGCCACTTCCCCCACCCGAGGCCTAAAATCGTGCACCCTGCCAAAAAAACGACAACAACCCCAGCACCCCCGCCCTGAGCCCTAAAACTAACCCCCAACCCTGAAAACTGACCCTTCCCCCCCACCCTGAGCCCTAAAACCCGACCCCAGCCCTTAAAACTACCCAACCCCCGTCCTGAGCCCTATAATCCTGCCCCCTCCCAAACCCCCCCCATCCTGAGCCCTAAAACCCTGCCCCCAGCCAAAACACTACCCTATCCCCCCCACCCTAAGCCCTAAAATCAATTCCCACCTCTAAAAACTACCCCCCAACCCGGCCCCAGCCCCACTTACCAGGCCGTGTCCCGGAGCTTCCTCTCCTGATCCTTCCTGTTCCTCTCCCCCGCCCATCCGCACATCTAGACCGCTGACTGCCTTAACCAAGCATATGCGTGGTTTAGGCAAGCGTTGTCCCGCTTGCGTGGAAACAGCACGCGTGGATCTAAACCTTTTTTTTTTCTTCGCTTTCAAATTCAAAAACCAAAAATTCTAGAGACTAATTAAGTTTTAATGCTTGAAAATTCTGTACCGCAGATAGCAGGTTTAAGCAGTGGTGGCCAAAGGTGAACTTAGTTGCCTCCCTCTATGGTGAAATCCTATTTCCTGTAAGAGCGTAGAGTTAAGGCACTGAGCTGGGAAGACCAGTGTATTTTAGAATTGGCAACAACACAATATACACTAAGCCCTTGGTGAGATGCTCACATCGAATCCTTTTGCATAGGTTTATAGGGTCCACTTCATCTATGTCTGAGACCATATGGTCTAACCATGATAGTGTGTTTTTAACCAGGAGTGCGGGTGTTTGATAATTAAAGACAAAAGCCCAATGCCTTGCAACTTATTTTTATGTGATTTCTTTCTTGTGAGGAAGAAGCTTCTCCTCTCCCTGTGGAGACCTCTAAGGGAGGCCTTAAGCTATGTGGTTTACACATATAAGAAGATAGGGTTTAACACTCATACAACATTCTTCTTCACTTGTTGGGGTGTTGGTTCCTTCCACTGCATCGGAGCTGCAAATGATGCTATAGTGAGCAAATTGATGAGTAACTGCCAATCGTTCCCTGGTGGATGCTTACGTGAGGCATTCCCTATGCTTCTTTTGTAAGGGTGGTTGATTGTTGCACATTTTATCCACTGTGGCATCTGACCTGGTTTTTGTTTTTAGAGTACTCACGCAGGGATGTCCCTCTAGATGCATACTAGGGATAAACACTATCTCAGACATAGATGATGTGGACCCTGTAAACCTATACAAAAGGATTCAATGTGAGCATCTCAACCAGGGCTTAGTGTATATTGTGACTGTTGAGTGGAGGGCACCCTTGGTATGTTTCCCTCTTTTGCTCCTGTGTAGGTAGTATTTTAGAATTCGGCCAGCTATTCGGTCACCAAAGGATGCTTTAATTTTTGACCACCATAGAGAAATTTGGAATTTAATTTTATGGGAATTATTTTATTATTCCTTCAGCTCCAAAGTATTTTCCTGAATTAATTGGATGTCATTGGGGGTGGCATACTGTGAAGCATTTTGGCAGTGCCCTAGCTGTTTCTCCGATTCTCAGGAATTTAATTGTTTTAATTCCCTTAAAACATGAAAATGTTTAGATGGCTGGGATCAATATTGGGATATAGTATATCAGTAAAGTACTGGACTTGTCTCAGCTTAATGATGCATCGCCTAGCAATTACCGCAAGTCGGATACGAGTCCAGTGCTATGCTATGTATCAGTTGTAATACAACTTAGAGAGATTAAATACATTTTCCAACAGATATTCAGACCGATGTGTGAGATGCCTAGCTAACAGAGGCTCAAGAGCCAATGTGCTATGTCACTTCCCTATTTTCGCATGTTTCTGGGTCCATGTCTTTCAGCAAATTAGTGAAATTGTGGGGAATGTAAAAACATTTTTATGGCATTGCTAGGAAACTGCTAGACGGGCTCCGATTAGTCAGGTGAATAAGTCCACCTAAAATTGCAAGGTTTTTTTTGTAACTCTGGTTACGCTTCTGACGAAGGTTTAACATTGAAAGTCTTCCCAGCCACCATCGCTGAATGCTAGAATTAAAAAACCGAAATGGACTAGGAATTGTGAAATTACTTACCATAAATGGAAAGGCCAACTAAAACCATTAGCTCGTTTTTGGAGACTGCTATATGCCCAATGCTCAAAGTCTTGCAGGGTTTTTTCCTTCCTGTGACATGAATTGTACAATCAAATACCATCCAATATAATCATGGTTTTTATTTATGCAACACAATCACGTGATGAGTTTATGTAAGCCATATTGTTCTAGATTTCCAATATAAAACATATCCAAATGGGAAGCTGCAGCATTCTAGACTTGACATCCAAGTGGAAAGTTGGTTGAAACTTTGTGTGACACGCCAGAAGTAGAAAGTGGCTAGAATATGAAAGAGGGAGTTGTGGCATGCAGAGAAGAGGAATACTTGGTTTCATTCTAGTCTACAGAGTGCAGAAGAATAACTGCGAAACACAATTGACGCTACCTGTGCGCCTCTGCTGCCTATGGAGAGTGCACAGGAGCTAATTAGGAAATACACAAGAAATAATATGAATGCTACATGCCAGCCAAGGAATAAGCTCCATTAAATGCTCTGCTTCTAAATGCCAAAGGAGTGTTCTTCATGCACCCAGTTGTGCATCTGAACACCATTAACCAGCAGAAACGCTGTTCATATCCCATTGCCCTTCCTTCAAATTGAGAATGTGCCTCATTGGGAAATGCATCTATAAGACGTCTACACTGATGTTCTGAGTTTACGGAGTAGGGTGATATTCAAAGAGGAAATAGGTAGAAAAAGAAGGCCCAGACATCACATTTTAGGAAGACAAGAGGTACGAAGTAAACAACCAACTCAAGATTTTAAAAAATCCTAAAATTGGCACATTTTACATCTGAGGTCCCCTTTCAAACAGCACTGTTAAATTCAGTAACGTAGCAAGAATGCCACGGCCCTGGTGCAAAAAAGGAAAATGACACAACCGCCTGCTGTTGGGGTAGTAATATACAGCAATTATCAGGGTTGAATGGGAACCTCCGGGCTCTGGTGCACTGCACCTGCTGCACCAATGGTAGCTATGCCCCTGGTTAAGTTCGCCCTCTCCTGCAGCCAAACTTATTGATACCAAAGGGCAAAGTTAACAGGGATTGGAAGAAGCAGCCTGCGGTTTCACTGGGTAATGTGGAATTACCAGACTAATCGAAAATTCTAATACAGATTCCACTGAAAATTCCCACTTGGTGATTCACAATGAGAACATTGCTCCTTTCAGCAGTGACATTCTGGACGAAAAGCATAGAATCTGTAGACTTCATGTGGATCTCGTAATCCCAGTGGGGCCAGTCCTATTGGGATTACTGGGGCACTTGTAATGAGCTCCTGAGAAGGAGAATTAGTGCACAACTTTCACCCCATTCCAAAATTACCTTGCTGCATACTCAGGCTGCTGTCAGTCAACTAAGAGTGTTTCAGATGGAAAATTTTTAAAAGGTGTAGGGAGTAAAATGATGCAGCAGCAAAGGTCGCTAAAATGACCTTCAAGTAAAACCTTTATGTGTGATTCAGTGGAGGATGATGGTACTGTAGACACCACAGTATGTGGTATTACTGAAGGCAGATCTAGAAATGTAAACTATGATTTGCATATTACATGAAGGAGACCTCCAGAACCAACTCATCAGCTATCCTTGTGACAGCTGTCCCAAGAAACAGCCAAGATATTCTCCCAATGGTAAAATGCGATGCTAGTGAACATACCAAACAAGCACGCGAAGGTCCAGAGGTGAGACTGCAGACCTGAGAGGGCTTCTCCTACTCTTTGCTTTAACGTCTCGGCAGCTTTCTTCCTTTCTGGTTTCTTTCTTGTTATATCATAAATAATTGCATACTAGGAGTATAAAGGTGCGGACCACTACCTCTTGAAGATGCAAAACCCAGACACCTACATGGTGCAAGAGGGTCTAACTTGAGGCACAATAAGACTGTGTGTTGGAATGCGGATTGTTGCTTCACATATTTCATCAGGTTCGAGAGCTAAGTAGTCAATTAACTCAATCTACTATTAGTTGTTGGAACAGGGTATGATGGGCCCAGTGTGAGTGTACCTAAAACCTACAATAGTGAACATAACTCCTAAGAGCCTTTATCAAACAAGAAACAAAAGAAAGTACGCTGACTTTCTCCTGCAGGGTGACCAAAACCAGTCATTGAGAGGCATAACCCGGACACGTTTTCAGGGTATGGAAGGGGTATAAAAGGGATTAAGATTTGATTGATTTTATATGAATGAATTTGTCTTTCCTGTATATCTTAAAATTCAAGCATACGCCAGCCCTCAAGGACCAATATTAGCTATGCTGCACATATATATATATATATATATTCACTGAAAAAACCATAGGTTTCAGGCACGTTATAGTTAGAAATTAGCATTTAAAAAACCTTTGAAATTCACTGAAAAAACCATAGGTTTTAGGGACAGTTCTAGTTAGTTGGACATTGCACTCGTACAAAACCCGTGAAATTCCCCCGTTATAGTTAGTTCAGCTAACTATAACTCGCGCCCCCGCAATGCACTGCTGATGATGTCACATATTACATCATTCATGACATGGCCAGTGACATCACTGATGACATCTCAAATGACATCACTGATGACATCCACGTGATAATCTGATGCACCTCCTCACACCCTAATATAACCTTTGATACACCCACTCTAAAATACAGACTACCATTTTCGAAACCATAGACACACCAATACCAGTTACTACATACCCACTCACTGATTCCTAGGTCTACACACACATCCACTCACTCACCCATACAGTCACTCATACAAGCAGTCACTCATCAATACAGCACTATCATTTGCACTCATAAAGCTATACAGACACTCACACACCGCCACTCATCCATATAGTTACTCACACACCTAGTCAGTCATGCAAAGAATCAATCACTCCCATTTACCCACCTATACAGTTATACACACACCACCTCACTTATTCATACAGATACTAACACATACTTACTCTTATACAATCACTGATACAAGCACACACTCATCCATACAGCCACTCTCACAATCACTCACTCACTCTCACATATAGTCATTTATTTACTCCAACACTCACATATTCTGTCTTTCACATATGTAGTTACTCACACATGTACCACTGAGACATCCATTCACTCAACACACCTATACACACACTCACCCACCCATACAGCCCTTCACAGATGCACTCTTGAACCCATACACCCAGTGAATCACCCACTCACACATCTATGCACAGAGTCACACACCCCCCACCCACACAGATACTCAGGCACCCATACAGATACGCAGACAACCAATCAATAACCCATATAGACACTCATGTAGCTACTCACCAACCCATGCAGCCGCTTACACACCAACTGACAGACTGATACAGACATTCACACAGTTTAGTCACTAACCCATGCATTCAGTAAGACACATTTAATTACTCACTTATACAGTCAGTCACGCACCTACTAAATCATCTATTCAGACACTTATACACACACATTCTTCAATACACCTTGGCATATATATATATATATATTCACTGAAAAAACCATAGGTTTCAGACACGTTATAGTTAGAAATTAGCATTTAAAAAACCTTTGAAATTCACTGAAAAAACCATAGGTTTTAGGGACAGTTATAGTTAGTTGGACATTTCATGCGTACAAAACCATAGAAATTCCCCCGTTATAGTTAGTTCAGCTAACTATAACTCGCGCCCCGCAATGCACTGCTGATGATGTCACATATTACATCACTCATGACATGGTCAGTGACATCACTGATGACATCTCAAATGACATCACTGATGACATCATCCATGTGATAATTTCATGCATCTTCTCACACCCTAATATAACTTTTGATACACCCACTCTAAATTACAGACTGCCATTCTCAAAACCATACACACTCCAATACCAATAACTACATACCCACTCACTGATTCTTAGGTCTACACACACACATCTACTCACTCACCCGTACAGTCACTCATACTTACAGTCACTCAGTACAGGACTATCATATGCACTCATACACCTATATAAACACTCACACACCGCCACTCATTCATAGAGGTACTCACACACCTAGTCAGTCATGCAAAAAATTAATCACACACCCATTTACTCACCTATACAGTTATACACACACCAGCTCACTTACTCATACAAATACTAGCACATTCTTACGCTCTTATACAATAACTGATACAAGCACACACGCATCCATACAGCCACTCTCACAATCACACACTCTCACTTATAGCCATTTAAATACTCTAACACACATATATACTGCCTTTTACATATGTTGTTACTCGCACATGTACCAATGAGATATACATTCACTCACTAACACACCCATACACACACTCACACACCCAAGCAGTCCATGACAGATGCACTCTTGAAATCATGCACCCAGTGAATCACCCACTCACACATCTATATACAGAGTAACACACACCCCACCCACACAAACACTCAGGCACCCATACAGATACTCAGAGAACCAATCAATAACCCATATAGACACTCATGTAGCTATTCGCAAATCCATGCATCCACTTACACACCAGACAGACGGATACAGACATTCACACAGTTTAGTCACTAACCCATGCATTCAGTAAGATACGTTTAATCACTCACTTGTAGAGTCAGTCACGCACGTACTAAATCATCCATTCAGAGACTTATACACCCACTCATTCTTCAATACGCCTTTCCCTATATATATTAAACATATTTAAACTTTACAGAAACACACAGTCACTGGATGATGTCATGAGTGATGTCATCGGTGATGTCATTTGAGATGTCATCAGTGATGTCATCAGTGATGTCACTGACCATGTCATGAGTGATGTAATATGTGACGTCATCAGCAGGGCATTGTGGGCGCGAGTTATAGTTAGCTGAACTAACTATAACGGGGGAATTTCTATGGTTTTGTACGAGTGAAATGTCCAACTAACTATAACTGTCCCTAAAACCTATGTTTTTTTCAGTGAATTTCAAAGGTTTTTTAAATGCTAATTTCTAACTATAACGTGTCTGAAACCTATGGTTTTTTCAGTGAATTTCAAAGGTTTTTTAAATGCTAATTTCTAACTATAACGTGTCTGAAACCTATGGTTTATTTCAGTGAATTTCAAAGGTTTTTTAAATGCTAATTTCTAACTATAACGTGCCTGAAACCTATGGTTTTTTAAGTGAATTTCAAAGGTTTTTTAAATACTAGTTTCTAACTATGCCTACAGAGGTAGGACATGTGAAGAAAGAAGAAAAAACGCACAGAAAGCAGCAAAAGAAATGCAGAAAGAAGCAACAGAAGTCCACAAAGACGAAGAAAAGTGCAGGAAGAAGCAAAAGATGTGCAGAAAGAACCAACAAAGGAGCAGAAAGAGGCCTTGTTGCAAAATCATCCTGTGCCCACAACTTTTTCAGACGGGTACTGGTGGTAACTGACTGACTAACCAGAGCCAGTGCTATGCTAAAAGACACTTAGAATACAGTGAAAACACCTACATACACTAGGGAACACTATGCGTTGGGGTACCCCTGTGATTAGCATGACCTCCTCTGTAAGTCCCTAGTACATAATAGGGCGGGGGGATTAAAACTACCTCTTAAAACGCGCTACGGAGCGCGTTTGCACAGTGGTGAAGGGAGGGGGGCCTGAGGTGACATGTGTGCAAACACGCCCTGTGGCGTGTTTTAAGTTGCGGGATTAAGTCCCCTTGAATCCTGAGGGTCCCTGTGGCCCAACTAGACCACCAGGTACTTCCAGTAAGCACCACAGGCCTGCGTTGCAGAGAGGTGGTCCGAGGCCACGCCCCTTTTTACACCTCTCTGCAACGCAGCTCTGTGGCGCTTACTGGAGGTACCTGGTGGGCTAGTTGGCCCCCAGGGACCCTCAGGATTCAAGGGGACTTAATCCCCCAACTTAAAACACGCCACAGGGCGTGTTTGCACACATGTCACCTCAGGCCCCACCCCCTCCCTTCACCACTGTGCAAACTCGCCCCGTGGCGCGTTTTAAATTGGGGGATTAGGTCACCTTGAATCCTGAGGGTCCCTGGGGCCCAACTAGCCCACCAGGTACTTCCAGTAAGTGCCACAGGCCTGCGTTACAGAGAGGTGGCCCGAGGCCACGCCCCTTTTACACCTCTCGCAACACAGCTCTGTGGCGCTTACTGGAGTTACCTGGTGGGCTAGTTGGACCCCAGGGACCCTCAGGATTCAAGGGGACTTAATCCCCCAACTTAAAATACGCCACAGGGCGTGTTTGCACACATGTCACCTCAGGCCACGCCCCCACCCTGCACCACTGTGCAAACGCGCCCCATGGCGCGTTGTAAATTGCGGGATTAATTCCCCTTGAGTCCTGAGGGTCCCTGGGGCCAACTAGCCCACCAGGTACCTCCAGTAAGCGCCACAGAGCTGCGTTGCAGATAGGTGTAAAAAGGGGCATGGCCTGGACCACCTCTCTGCAACTCAGCCCTGTGGCGCTTACTGGAGGTACCTGGTGGGCTAGCTGGCCCCCAGGGACCCCAGTATTGAAGGGGAATTAATTCCCCAATTTAAAAAGCGCCACAGGGCGCGTTTGCAGAGTGGTGAAGGGAGGGGGCGGGGCCTCAGGCACGATCGCGCCTTTATTTTATTTATTTATTTTTAGAAGGGGGCTGTGTGGCCCCCCTTCTTTTCCTTTTGGGCCCTGGGGACCCCATCCCCCAGGGCCTGACCCCTTTTTAACAAAAAAAAAAAGGGAACGGGAAGGGGGCTGCGTGGCCCCTCCCGTGGCCACTCCGGCCCCGGGGACCCCATCCCCCGGGGCATGGCCACCTATTTTTATTATTTGTAAAGGAGGGGGCTGCGTGGCCCCCCCCTCCTGAGGCCTCTATTGGCCCCGGGACCCCATCCCCCGGGGCCGGCCTTTATTTATTTATTTTTTGGGGAAGGGGGGTCTGCGTGGCCCCCCTCCCGGGCCACTTCCAGCCCCAGGGACCCCATCCCCCGGGGCCTGTCCTCTCATTGGGGACCGTGGGGGGAGCCCCAATGCCCCCACAGTCCCGCCGGCTCCCCGCGTCCTGCGGGAGCCGGCATTGCTTTTCCACATGGGGAGCTGCTAACATGCAGCTCCCCATGTGGAAAAGCAATCTGCTTTGCTTCATAGAAGCGAGAGCAGGTTTCCCTGCTCTCGCTTCAATGAAGCAAAGCAGTTTGTAATGACAGGGCGGGAGCCGCGAGGCTCCCGCCCTGTCATTGCAAACAGCAGTGTCCCGGGGGTGGGAACCCCGGGACACTGCAGGAGCCGGCCCTGGGGGGTGGCGGTCCCCAGGGCCATCACAAGCTCCAGGAGGGGGGCCGCGCGGCCCCCCTCCCATCGTGTGCACAGCCCTGGGGAGGTGGTGGTCCCCGGGGCTCCGTAATGGACCCCCAAATTTACATTTTTAGTGCCCCAGGGAGGTGGCGGTCCCCGGGGCGTGTGGGGGCCTCGAGCCCCCACACAGGTTTATTTTTTTTTTTAAAAGAAGCCCCGGGGGTGGCGGTCTCGGGGCTGCGGTGGGCCGTGTGCCCCCGCAAATAATTAATGAAAGCCCTGGGGGTGGTGGTCCCCGGGGCTGCGTGCCCCCCACAACTCAAAAATCAAGCCCCGGGGAGGTGGCGGTCCCCGGGGCAGTGTGGGGGGGATTGGGGCACCCTCACACATTTTTTCAGTGCCCCCGGGACTTGGCCCACCGGGGGCTTTTTGAATACGAAGCACGGGAGGCACAAGATGGCTGCCAACACTTCCTGGTTTGGAGTGTTGACAGCCAATTAGCATACAGCTCGTGATCGGGAGGGTGCGCGGATCCTCCGCGGCCATAGATATATATTTGTTTTTACTTTTGATTTTCTCAGCAACTACTGAACGGATTTACACCATTTAACAAAAAGGGTTCTTTCTGAACCAAGAACTACCTCTTTCCCAAATTTGGTGTAATTCCGTTCAGCAGTTCGGGCTGTAGCCGTGTCTAAAGTTCCTATGGAAAATTGCATGGGGAAAACACGTTTTGGGACCCCCATTTTTTCTCGGCCCCCGCTTGACGAATCACCCCGAGACTTTCAGGATAGGAGCGGACCGGAGCGCCCCACAAGTTTTGAAAATTTCGCGAAGATTCGTCAACCGGCACCAAAGTTATTGGAATGTGAATGTTGTGAATTTCCTATGGAAAATAGGTCCTAACTATAACTACCTACTGGCGTCCGCCAGTAGATTATATATATATATATATATATATATATATATATATATATATATATATATATATATATCCCGAACTGCTGAACGGAATTACACCAAATTTGGCAAAAAGGCAGCCCTTGGTTCAGAGTCGTGCCATTTGGTTAAATGGTGTAAATCCATTCAGTAGTTCCTGAGAAATTTGAAAAAGAAAACACATATATATCTGGGCGGAGCCTAACCACACGTCATCGTGAGATCTGATTGGCTGTCAGCACTTCATCCTGGAATTGCTGGCAGCCATCTTGGGACCAATATAAATGATAGTACCCCATTGAAATGCATTGTAGTGAATCGAAGATTTTGAGGGTTACAAAAACGAGAACTATAAAGGGTGATAACAGACTTTAGTTACATTAGAATACATTTGTTGATGGTACCATACTAATTTCAGGAATTGTGGTGTGTTCTAAGGTGATTTTACCCTGTGAAAAACCTTCTGCTGGGATATCATGAATCATGTTTGAGAGAAAACTATTTTCACATGCTTGTCCCATACAGTTTTGGAAGGTGCTCCAGAAGCTAAAATGAGAGCATATTTTCTGTAAATTCACATTATCTTTCTCAGTCATGTGAGAATGAAGTCTGACATTCTCAGTAAAACATGTACATCCAACAAGGGCAGAGACTGTCAGTTGATTCCTTTGTGTTCTACTGCAGCTTCCCAGAGTGTTATAAAGAACAACTAGAGCGCTAACAGTCTTACTTATGACAAAAGTATGGCACACCTGAAGCCATCTTGATTGGAATAAACTGGTAACACTTAAAACATTTAATTTAAAAAGGAACAAAATGATGGGGTTCATTTTGTCATAGAAATTATGGTTAGTGCTGTAGAAAGAAAAATTAGGACATGTTTCAAGTGTGATCTCAAATATCTTCCTGTTATATTTCAACAGGAGCAGCCTGTCAGTTGATGCCTTTGTGTTCTACTGCAGCTTCCCAGAGTGTTCTAAAGAACTAGAGTGCTAACAGCCTTACTTATGACAAAAGTATGGCACACCTGAAGCCATCTTGATTGGAATAAACTGGTAACACTTAAAACATTTAATTTAAAAAGGAACAAAATGAGGGGGTTCATTTTGCCATAGAAATTATGGTTAGTGCTGCAAAAAGAAAATTTAGGGCATGTTTTAAGTGAGATCTCAAATCCTCTTCTATTTCATTAGAAAGTTCTGACATGCAGACTGAAACAATCACTTTCAATACCAGCAGTAGACTTCCAGTTAACTCCCTGGTGAGCAGTAGCTTTACTACAGTGATCTAATGAACAACTAGAGTGCTAACATTCTGAATTTATGGCAAATGTGTGACACATCTGAATGCCTTCTTGATGGAATCAAAGTAAAAAACTGAAAGCATTTCCTACTGAGGAGACTGCAGTAAATGACGAAATTAGGAAACGTCATAACAAATAAGTCTCCCAAGATGGCCACCACAGAAAAAAGAGCCCAAATGTAGCACAAATATCACCCAGATGTAGCCCACATATAGCCCAATGACAGAAGTGTGCAAAACACTTTTTATTTTTAGTTTTTCTGCAGTTTTATATAGTGCAAACTGGTCAGGTATTGGAGCGTTACATCTTACTTGGACCCCTTATTGCGTATTTTGCATGAGATTGATCTTGCGAAACATTGAACTTTACGATTCTGTTAACCTGAAGTTGCTCTGAACCGGGCTTTGTAACACCCGTTTTTACCTACTGGTTTTAATTAATTCTCACTGTATTGTATTAGGAAAGAGGATTTACTGTTTTTATGTACACTTTTATGATCTATGTTTCTAAATCAGATCAAATAAAGTTTAATGAATTCTATCGCTGGATGGAGGCGAGGATTATGCATATCTTTCCTCACTTTATTTGCATAGCAGTTCAAAGAAAACGTAACACAACAATCATTAAACAAAAGACTACACAACCCATGAACCATTAGGGGGGTAGTCTCCAAGGCAAATATAGTCCAATCATATCACAGTCCATCGTATATAATATCGTGACGTCCCTTCCGCTTCCTCTTTCTTCACTGCTCGTCAGTTAAGTGCATTCCTTACATTCTTGGCTTAATCTTACGTTGTTGCTGTTTGTATAACGGTTTCGTGTGCACGTTATTAGCATTATTGCCTTGGTATTGTTTCATATTCCCTGTGCAGCAGGCTCTTGCCCGAGCGTGTTCTCCCCCTCGCAGTTTCTCCCGCTGTGTGCTCTGCTCGCGGTGAGATCCTGTCAGGCGCGTCTGGTCCGAGCGAGGCAGCTCTGTCGAGCGCTCCCGCTGGTCTTTACGCGCGTTTGGGAATCCGGTCACTGCTTTAGTGTCCGCTTGATTCCCGACCAACCCTCGCCTAATTTTGACACCGCTACACGGTGATTTCCCCACACGGCCACGTTAGTGACCAGCGCCACCTGGTGGTGGTAATTGGTATTGCGCCTCAGTCTATTCTTATAACAGCTTCGGGAAAGCCCAGCTGTTGGAGCACCGGCGAGGGGGCTGTCTTAAGGATTTTAAGGGCATTTGTTCTGATCTCACACCCTCTGCTATCATGTCTTCTCCAGAAGACCATTTTTACTCCTCCTACCAGGAAGTGGAGGAGGAATGGCCCCCAACTTCTCCCTCCAGCAGTGGGCCAAGTCCTCTCTCTGGCTATTTCTAGGGCGCTGGCTCCTCTTAGGGATCAGGTTGATAAGCTGGCGAAAAGCATCCCTGGGGTGTTCAGTGACCCAGATCTGGTGGTGGCGGGTCCAAGTAGCTCCCAGATGGGGAATAAAAGGGCTGTTAAGCATAACGCGGGGCACTTGGAAGGATTTGATAAACTTACGGAGATCTTCCTCAAGAGTGCGCGAACGCTAAAACATGCACCCTGCCGGGAGGAGGAGGGGTCCGGAGAAAATTGCGACACTGTCACCACTATTGTAGTCCCCGACGGGTTTCCCTTAGAGGGAGAGGGTGTATCAGAGGACGATTTCTCCTCCGATGAGGATAAGGACTCGGGGCGTCCCTGGCGTCCCACTCCTCTCAGTCCCCGGTTGGGGACGGGGTCCACTCAGACATGTTCGAGCCTACCCAAATTTACCATCCTAGGTCGGCAGAGTGGACACCTGACGCCAAAGTGGCAGAGTATGTGGTGGGGAAAATCCATCAACCCCTTGAAAGGGAGGTCAGGAATAGGATGAGGGGAGAATGCCCCAGGCCCTCACTGAAGGGGAAGGTGGCACACACGCCTGAAATTGATGAGAAACTATGTACCTTTTTCTCCAAGTATATGAGGGATCCCAAGAAAGGAATTGATAGGTCTTGGACGTGGTAGGGCCCTTGACCCAAATTATTCAATTGATGGAGCGTTCCAAAGAGTCAGGATCCCCTTTGTCCACGGATATTGTGGCTGGTTGGGCGCACTACCCTAAACCCTAAAACACTACCCCCTCCACTACCCAAACATAACTGCACTACCCTAAACCCTAAAACACTACCACGAGCACAACTCCCTACACTACCCAAACACCACTGCACTACCCTAAACCCTAAAACACTACCCCCAGCACGACTCCATACACTACCCAAACACCACTGCACTACACTAAACCCTAAATATACCCCCAGCATGACCTCCCACACTACACAAACACCACTGCACTACCCTAAACCCTAAAAAACTACGCCCAGCACGACTCCCTACACTACCCAAACACCACTGCACTACACTAAACCCTAAATATACCCCCAGCATGACCTCCCACACTACACAAACACCACTGCACTACCCTAAACCCTAAAACACTACCCCCAGCACGACCCCCTACACTACCCAAACACCACTGCACTACCATAACCCCTAAAACACTAACCCCAGCATGACCCCATACACTACCCAAACACCACTGCACTACCCTATACCCTAAAACACGACCCCCTACACTACACAAACACGACTGCACTACCCTAAACCCTAAAACACTACCCACAGCATGACCCCTTCACTACACAAACACCACTGCACTGCCCTAAACCCTAAAACACTACCCCAGCACTACCCCCTATACTACCCAAACACCACTGCACTAACATAAACCCTAAAACACTACCCCCAGCACAACCCCCTACACTACACAAACACCACTGCACTACCCTAAACCCTAAAACACTACCCCCAGCACGACTCCCTACACTACACAAAGACCACTGCACTACCCTAAACCCTAAATCTACCCCCAGCACGACCCCCTACACTACCCAAACACCACTGCACTACCCTAAACCATAAAACACTACCCCCTGCATGACCCCCTACACTACACAAACACCACCGCACTACTGTAAACCCTAAAACACTACCCCAGCACGACCCCTACACTACCCATACACCACTGCACTACCCTAAACCCTAAAACACTACCCCCAGCACGACCCCCTACACTACTGCACTACCCTAAACCACTACCCCCAGCACGACCCCCTACACTACCCAAACACCACTGCACTACCCTAAACCCTAAAACACTATCCCCAGCACGACCCCCTACACCACCCAAACACCACTGCACTACCCTAAACCCTAGAAAAGAAACCCCCACCCCATGCCCAATCCCCCTTACCTCTCACTCCTCATGGTTCCTCTCTCCGCGTGGTTCCTGCTTCACGTCATCTCTGAGGGGCGGTGCACGTCGTTCTGAGGAAACGGAACAGCCTCTGTTTCCTTACAACGACATGGATCGTCTACATGTTTTTTAGAACGCATGGTCATTTACCATACATACCTTTACAACAAAATTTGTTGTAAAGGCATGCGTGGTAAATGACCATGCGTTCTAAAAAAATGCGTAATGACTTCGTGATGTACAACACATGCGTGGTAATGCATGCGTTGTGATGGTATCGCAAAGTAAAAAAGTCGTTGTAACGGCTGTTTACCGATCGAAGCTGGCCCCTGTTCTTCAGTGAGACGTTTATTTGATTAATTAGGAGGAAGGAATGTGGTTTTTTACCGAAAAGTGCATTCCCGGCTGTTGTATTGTGAAAGTGTCCGCGTGGCCTGGTTTCACTTCCGGTGAGAGAGTGGAAGAGTCTTTTGGATCTAAAGGAGTTCTGTTGTTGGACGGGGCCGGCGCGACATGTCATCAGAAAACATAGCTAATGGAAAGCGTCCTCCCTGAAGTGTGGAGCAGTGCCATGAGAGGTCAACGAGTGTGCGTCCCACCACAGTATGACTGTACCGCGTGACCCATGTGCCGCCTTCAGGGTATGGGAGGCAGAAGCGGCATCGCAGGTCCTCTTGAAGACCGTTGTAGCACTAATTCTACATTTTGGTACTAGAGCATTTTAACTTCGTTGTTCCTGCCAGATACAAAGAGAAGATCCTGTGTTATTCAGTGCCCTCGTTACCTTTTTTGTGGGTTGTGGTGCTTGTCACTTCGCTGCCCCGCCGGTGCACACGACTGGGCACCCCACCTCGTGTGCCATCTGCAGGGCCTCTGCCCTCGGATCACTGGTTTCGGTTTCTGGAGTGGCAACATAAACAGTTGCTCCCAAAGGACTAGGCTGAACACTTAGGTGAATATCCCCTGCACCAGCATTCCACGGAAATTCTTTCCTAGCTCTCCCACGTCAACGAGCATGCCTCTGCTCGCGACACCGTATGACGTCATCGGAGCCATAAGAGGACCTCGTCGGCGTGCTGACATCAGTTCCACCCATTTTTTCCGTGCCACCGAGGCAAACAGGGGACCGAGACATTTTCACATGTATACATAGTATAATAAATATATATATATATATATATTCACTGAAAAAACCATAGGTTTCAGGCACGTTATAGTTAGAAATTAGCATTTAAAAAACCTTAGAAATTCACTGAAAAAACCATAGGTTTCAGGGACGTTATAGTTAGTTGGACATTTCACTCGTACAAAACCATAGAAATTCCCCCGTTATAGTTAGTTCAGCTAACTATAACTCGCTCACCCGCAATGCACTGCTGATGACGTCACATATTACATCACTCATGACATGGTCAGTGACATCACTCATGGCATCACTGATGACATCTCAAATGACATCACTGATGACATCATCCAGTGAATGTGTGTTTTTCTGAAAATTAAATATGTTTTATATATGTATATCTCAAGGTCGATGGAAGAATACATGGGTATATAAGTGTCTAAATGGATGATTTTTTTTTTTGTAAAATTGATTGTATAACTGACTAAGTGTATCTTAGTGAATACATGGGTTAGTGAGTAATGTTTAAATATGAAAATATCTGTATCAGTCTCTCACTTTGTGTATAAGTGGCTGCATGGGTTGGTGAGTAGCTACATGAGTGTCTATATGGGTTATTAGTTGGTTTTTTGAGTATCAGTATGAGTGTCTGTATGGTTCGGTGGGGGGTATTACTTAGTGCATAGATGCATGAATGAGTGACTCACTGTTTGTATGTGTTGAAGACAGCATGTGTGCAGGACTGTATAGGTGGATGAGTATGTGTATGGGTGTGTTAGTGAGTGAATGACTGTCTCAATAGTGTCTTTATGAGTAACTACATATGTTTTAAACTAGTATATGTGAGTATTGGTGTATATAAGTGAGTATATGTGAGAGTGAGAGATTGGAAGAGTTCCTGTACAAATAAGTAGGTGTTTCTATAAGTGATTGTTTAAGAGAGTAAGTATGTGTAAGTTTTTTTAGAAGTAAGTGTGGTAGTGTGTGTATAACTGTATATGCAAGTAAATGGATGTTTGATACTTTGCATGTGTGACTAACTATGGATGAGTGGCGGTGTGTAACAGGATGTATAGGTGTATGAGTACATATGATGAGTGAGTACATGTATGAGTGACTGTTTAGGGACTGTTGGTGAATGAGTGGATGTGTGTGTAGATCTTGGAATTACTGAATAGGTGTGTTGTAACTGGTATTGGTATGTCCATTGTTTTGAAAATGTTAGTTTGTATTTTTGAGTGTGTGTATCAAAGGTTATATTAGGGTGAGAGGAGATCTGCCACTATCACAAGGATGATGTCATCAGTGATGTCATTTGAGATGTCACTGACCATGTCATGAGTGATGTAATATGTGACGTCATCAGCAGTGCATTGCGGGCGCGCGAGTTATAGTTAGCTGAACTAACTATAACAGGGGAATTTCTATGGTTTTGTACGAGTGAAATGTCCAACTACTATAACGCCCCTGAAACCTATGATTTTTTCTGTGAATTTCTAAGGTTTTTTAAATGCTAATTTCTAACTATAACGTGCCTGAAATCTATGGTTTTTTCAGTGAATATATAGATATAGATAGATATATAGATATAGATAGATATATAGATATATTACTGTCGATGGGGAAGGGATCATGATGCCTTTCCCATCCTGCAGCAATGGTAAGAAATAACCAAAGAGCATATTACACTCTGCACATTTTCAGGTATGATTTATGCCATGGCATTTGGTCATGTGTATTTTTTAAAGCAAACTTATTTACTCAAAATACGAGAGCACATTTCTGCAGGAAAATAAAATCACACTAAACTTGCAGTCTGTGATGCTGCAAACTCTTAACGTAAGTTTTAGCTGCACTGAGATAAGTGAGTGAAGATGTGTTAATTTATAGTTTCTCTAACCTATGTAGTGAGCCGCATTTATTTTCACTGCTGTGGCATAAATGTATGTTCGGGGAAGTTCAGAGCATCATAGGATACAACACACCTAAATCGTTACTTAAGCAATGAGCGATCTTACATATGCGATGCCTCCCTTCTAAAAGTGGACTATGGGTTTAACCCATTTTAAGACGAGCTCATAGTCGATACTGTCTCGAGTGTTACGTTTCATCACTTTTAGACAGAGATTGCTGTCAGTAATGCAATTACCACGGACCATAATTCAATTACCGCCAGCAGTAGCTTTGACCTTGATGGTAATGTGACAGAGGTGGGTTTACTGCCGTGGACTATTTACTTATTCTGTAATTGTATCTATTTATGGCATTTCTCTATTTACGTCCTTTTGAAACAGAAGTCGGTGTAGAAACCGGAGATGCATAGAAAACCAGGACTTATGGATTCGAGGCAGGACCAGTAAGGTCGCCCAACTGGTTAATCATATTTTGTACTGAAATCTCATTTGAACTGAATGTCTAACAAGAGAGAACTTCTAATAAACAATCCATATCAGAATACATACAAAGTTGATATAGAAAATGTCTCGGGATCAGTCAACACAAAGCCTGTACACAGTTCATATTGGGAACCATAATAAAAAGTGTGTCCATTCCACATCAAAAATTGAAGCAAAAAATCTGTAGTGTTTATTGGAGAGAAATGTGTTCTGTACACAATCGTGACTAGCTGCATCACCGGTATCAAAGTTCTGAGAGAGATATTCCAAGCTCAGAAAGAAGAAAAGGAGTGAGATTGCAACAGGATTATTAAAGCCACTGAGCGACATCTGGGCACATTGCCTGAACTGTTCAAACTGATGACAGACACTTGGGACATGATTGTTGACTTGAGCAGGAAAGACCCTTTCTCCCTCAAACATCAAAACTGGCCGCTAGTACTAGAAGTAGAATATGATTTAATACCACCACCACCTCCGCCTCTGAAAGCACACCATGCCTTGATGCCACCTGGCGTTAAAAGCACAGGTCTTCCAGGCCCATGGTCTTGAAAATATCCAAGGCCAAAAATGATGCTTTGAAAGACATTACAGCACAGTAATTGCACAAGTAATCAATCAAGGCATGGAGATTTTTAATGTTGAAAATTCAGAACAAGGGAACATTGGATGATGGTACAATTGAGTATTTCATATGCAACGAAGAAGACCATGTGATCAAGGCCCGAGGAAGGGCTGAAACGCGTCATGGCTGTAAAGGTTGGAGAGCAATACATTTTATTCTTTGCTGCACTGAAAACTGTGGTCCGTGCTCCGTTACTTGGGAAGCAATCCATGTCTGGCGGAGTTTTTCTTATATATATATATATAAAAACATATTTAAACTTTACAGAAACTCACGGCGTCATCAGCAGTGCATTGCGGTGGCGCGAGTTATAGTTAGCTGAACTAACTATAACGGCCGAATTTCTCTGGTTTTGTACGAGTGAAATGCCCAACTAACTATAATGTCCCTGAAACCTGTGGTTTTTTCAGTGAATTTCAAAGGTTTTTTAAATGCTAATTTCTAACTATGCCTACAGAGGTAGGACATGTGCAGAAAGAGGAAGAAAGGCGCAGAAAGAAGCAAGAGAAATGCAGAAAGAAGCAAGAGAAATGCAGAAAGAAGCAAGAGAAATGTAGAAAGAACCAATAAAGGTGCAGAAAGAGGCCTTGTTGCAAAGTCATCCTGTGCCCCCAACTTTTTGCTGACGGGTACTGGTGGTAACTGACTGACTAACCAGGCCTAGAGCCAGTGCTATGCTAAAAGACACTTAGAATACAGTGAAAACACCTACGTACACTAGGGAACACTATGCGTTGGGGTACCCCTGTGATTGGCATGACCTCCTCTGTAAGGACCTAGTACATAATAGGGCAAGGGGATTAAAACTATCTCTAAGTCAGAGGTGCAGAAAGATGCTTCTTTAATTAGTAGTCACGTTTGCAGAGTGGTAGAGAAAGGGTGCTGGGCCTCCGACCAGCGCTCAGGAATTCCGCTGCGTAGGACTTACAGGAGGTACCAGGAGGGCTTCTTGGCCCCCAAAGTTCCTCAGGAGTAAAGTGGGCTTCATCCCCCATCCCATAGTCTGCCATGAGGCGCGTTTGCAGAGTGGTGGAGAAAGGGGGAGTGGCCTCCGAAGACGTCTTAGCAATCCTACTGTGTGGGACTTACTGGAGGTAACAAGAGGGGTAGTTGGCCCCCAAGGACATCCTTGGGGGACAACTACCCCTCCTATTACCTCCAGTAAGTACCACACAGCAGGATTGCTAAGATCTCATACCAGGCCACGCCCCTTGGATGGGGATTGAAGTCCCCTTCACTGCTGGGGGTCCTTAGTGGCCAACTAGCCTACCTCTTACCTCCAGTAAGCCCCACACAGTGGGATTGCTGAGAGGTGGACAGAAGCCATGCCCCTTTCTCCACCACTCTGCAAACGCACCTCCTGGCACGCTCTTTGTTGGGGGATGAAGTCCTCTTGCCTCCTGAGGGTCCCTGGGGCCAACTAGCCCACCAGGTACCTCCAGTAAGCCCCACACAGCTGGATTGCTGAGAGTGGTCTGAGGCCACGCCCCTTTTACACAACTCTGCAAACGCGCTGCCTGGCGCACTGCTGCTCAGGGGATGAAGTCCACTTGTGTCCTGAGGTCCTCAGGACACAAGAGGACCTCATCGCCCCACCAGCAGTGCGCCAAGAGGCGCGTTTGCAGAGTGGTGTAAAAGGGGCGTGGCCTCAGACCACCTCTCTGCAATCCACCTGTGTGGCGCTTACTGGAGGTACCTGGTGGGCTAGTTGGCCCCCAGGGACCCTCAGTATTCAAGGGGACTTAATTCCCCAACTTAGAACGCGCCAGGGGGCGCGTTTGCATAGTGGTGCAGGGAGGGGGCGTGGCCTCCGGCGAGATGCCGGCTTTTCTTTTTTTTATATTTGTAGAAGGGGGGCTGTGTGGCCCTCCTTTTACTATTTTTGGGCCCTGGGGACCCCATCCCCCAGGGCCTGAGCATTTAAAAAAAAACAAAAAAACGGGAAGGGGGCCGCGTGGCCTCCCTTCCCTGGGCTGCTATTGGCCCCGGGGACCCCATCCCCCGGGGCCTGGCCAGCATTTTTATTTTGGAGGGAGGCCGTGTGGCCCCCCTCCTGAGGCCTATAATGGCCCCGGGGACCCCATCCCCCAGGGCATTGCCTCGTTTATTTATTTTTTTAAATAAAATAGCACGGGAGGGGAGCCGCGTGGCCCCCCTTCCCTTGGCCACTTCTGGCCCCGGGGACCCCATCCCCCGGGGCCTGGCCAGCCTGTGGTTTTTTTGTTTTGTTTTTTAGGAGGGGGGCCTCGTGGCCCCCCTCCTTAGGCCAATTATGGCCCCGGAGACCCCATCCCCCGGGCCCAGCCTTCCTTTTAAAAAAAAAAATAATAATTAAAAGGGAGGGGGCCGCGTGGCCCCCCTCCCGGGACACTTCTGTCCCCGGGGACCCTATCCCCCGGGGTCGGCCCTCAAGTTGGGGGCTGTGGGGGGAGCCCCAATGCCCCCACGGTCCCACCGGCTCCCTGCCTCCTGCGGGAGCCGGCATTGCTTTGGGCAAGGGAGCTGCTTACATGCAGCTCCCCTTGCCCAGCACCTGCTTTGGTTTTTGGAAGCGAGAGCAGGTTTCCTGCTCTCGCGTCCAAACACCAAAGCAGAGTTTGCTATGACAGGGCGGGAGCCGTGCTCCCGCCCTGCCATAGCAAACAGCAATGTCCCGGGGGTAGCCACTCCGGGACATTGCTGGAGCTGGCCCTGGGGGTGGCGGTCCCCAGGGCCATCGAGGGCTCCAGGAGGGCCGCGCAGCCCCCTCCCTTCATTTGCATAGCCCCGGGGAGGTGGTGGTCCCCGAGGCAGTTTGGGGGGGCTCGAGCCCCCCCATTAATTATTTTTCATAGCCCCAGGGAGGTGGCGGTCCCCCGGGCTCGGGGGGCCCACAAGGCCCCACCCTAATTGCAAGAAAGCCCCGGGGAGGTGGCAGTCCCCGGGGCTTGGGGGGGCCCGCGAGGTTCCCCCGCCCTTATTTCATTATACCCCGGGGAGGTGGCGGTCCCCGGGGCTGCGGGTCCCCCGTAACTGAATTTGGCATGCCCCTGGGACCTGGCCCACCTGGAGACTTAAGTACAACGAAGCGCGGGAGACCGCGCTTCTTTTTTTTAAATAATTTCAGCCGGATTAAAATTATAATTAAAAAACTGCTTTTTTTGGCTTTCGGGGTCCTTGTGGGACCCCCTGATCAGGCCTAGGGGGTCAGAGTGTTTCTACCCTGCCCCCTTTTCTTGTTTAACCTTTATTTTACTGTTTTCTTGTGACTCGATTACCGAGTCACAAGATGGCTGCCAACACATTCTGGTTTGGAGTGTTGGCAGCCAATCAGAGAAAAGCTCGTGCTCGGGAGGGTTTGCGAACCCTCCTCTGTGCTCAGATATCGATATTTTTATTTCTTGAATTTCTCAGCAACTACTGAACGGATTTACACCATTTAACAAAAAGAGTATGTAGTGTTTTCTCCTCAGCGCGAGGTCATTGTTCTGTATGCTGTCTCGCGCTGCCCATTGGCACGCGAGCCTTTCCCCTGTTTACAGTTGGTGCACTAGGACAGTTGCAGTGACAGTTGGCGACCGCCTCAGAGGTGCTTGCACGCACTCGGCGCCCGTCTTTGGGAACATGTAATTTACAATAAACCTTACCTCTACTACTTCACGCCTCTTCCGTCATTACATTCATCGTGGCAACGAGTTTGTGGAACGAGTTCCCACACAGCACCCACGCAGATCTTTAAGGGATCAGAGGTGAAGCTACAACAGGAGGAGCGGAATTTACTTGATTGCAAAGAAAATTGCCATCAGATGAAGATTTTTCGTATTCAGTACAAGTAAGAAAGTTTTAAGCAACTGTGCCTTGGAGTAAAGCTGGAAGCGCACTGCAATCTACACACAGACTGTGAGGCTCTGCTACGCGTCAGGAAGGAATTCTCCCGGAAGAGGTGCCCTTGTGCTCCGCCCGCACCTGACGTGGCTCAAGCTGGTAGGAGAGCGGAACACCATGGGAGGCGGAGGAGCATGACGCATCTTCCCTGTGAGGTCCGTACTCTTCCGTCCACTGCGGGGGAACAGACGACAGAGGAAAACAGCGGGACCTGTCAGCGCTTCGCTTCTTCAGCTCGCCTGTCAGCTCCCTCAGCCTTCGCGTGTGAGTCTCTAGCAGTGACCCGTTTTCTTCACAGATGGCTCATACTCCACATAGCACATGGTAACGTCTTGGCTTATATCTATACAAAGTTCTCTGCGATGCAAGGATCTTTCAGGTACTGCTTTAAATCATATGCTTTACTTCCCTCTCCCTAGTGCGCGCATTCAATCTCGGTGACACGCACACCTTTGACTTTTCTCTATGAAAATAAGCGTGCACTGACTTACACAGTGACACGCACACCTCGTAATTTATAAATGTGAGCATTGAATCCCGGCTAATCGGTGAGACGCACACCCTTTTTCGTCCATTTTTCCATAATAAGCGTGCACTGACCTTCACGGTGACCCGCACACCTGGTCATTTTTTGACTCATAAGGTTTATCCCGTTCCTGGTGTTATTCAACGATTCTCGTTCATTCTATCATATCATTGTTTGTGACACTTTCCCCATTATCTCTAAAGTATTTTTCATAGTTTTTCCAGCCTTTTTTTTATAAAGATTCTCCGACTTCACCATGCAGGCAGTCCAGCCTCCACCTCCATTTTTAGACTCATCTGGAGAGCCACCTGTAAAATGGCGACATTGGCTCGATGCATTTGAGACCTATTTAGGGGCAATTGGTGCACACAGGTTCAGACCAGAAAGGAAAAAGTTTTTAATCTTACACTCTCTTGGATTTGAAGGGAGGGCTACACTAAAGCACTTGCCTGAGCCTGAAGCAATAGAGGGTGAGGAACCAGATGAATATCAGAGCACCATTAGGAAATTAGCTAAGAGATATGATGTCCAGCCTAGCGTAGTTGTGTTAAGACAAATTCTTTAAACGTGTGCAAAAGAATGATGAAGATGTGGACACATACATCACAGCTCTTAGGAAAATGATTGCTGATTGCGAATTCGAAAACTTCAGTGAGCAGTTGGTTCGCGACCAGTTTATAAGCCAATGCTCTGACAGAACTATTAGACAACAGCTACTGTCGTTAGAAAACCCCTCTTTGGAAGAGTCAATTCGCATCGCAAAAAGTATTAAAACTTCTCAAGCATCGGTGAAGGAACTTGAAAACTAGACTACAGAAGTAGTCACTCCTGTACGCATTACTAATTACAAGAGGAAAAAAAAAGATACCCCACAGAGCAGTTTTTTCAGAAGAACTGACATTTGTTTTAGGTGTGGTAATTCCGTTCATACAAAAAATGGTAGGCCATGTCCAGCTAAAAATGTTGTGTGTCGGTCTTGTGGCAAAGTGGGCCATTTTGACAAAGTATGCCAGAGTCACAAAAGAGAAAATGTGCGGAGAGGGCGCGTCAAAGACAACAGTGACAGTGAAAATGATGATCCCCTGGAAGAATTAAAAGATGATTCTGGTAGTTAAGGACAGCGATATCAGAACAGGTGATCCCAATGACTGTGTAGACCCCTATGTTGACATAACTGTTGGAGAAAAGAAGATACGCCTTCTTGTGGATTCAGGTGCACGTATCACCATGATTACAGAGTCACTTTTTAAAGCTAATTGGGGAGATAGGCCGTTACTTCCCCCGGATCGTGCCCCTGTGTCCTACGAAGGAAGAAAAATCGACCTTCATGGATACTTTGAAGACGTGATGGAGTTCAAAAACAGGCGCATTCATGGTAAAATATATGTGGCCATACATGGGTTGAATATCCTAGGGTGGTTTCACCAAGGGTTGTTTGACATGATGTTATGCTCAGGTGCAAAGGAACAGGTCTTGGCTATTCGCGATTCTACTCAAGTGGAAAAACTTCTTAACAAATATCCTAAAGTCTTCTTGGGAGAATTAGGAAAAATCAAAGGTTTCAAACATAGAATAAAAGTTAAAGAAGACGCTATTCCCGTAAGACAAACTGAGAAGTGTACCATTTTGCATAAGGGAAGATTTGGAAAAAGAGCTTGTGTCTATGCGTAAGAGAGGAGTGATCGAGCCTGTCGAATCATCGGATTGGTCATCTTCATTAGTCGTAGCACGGAAAAAAACAACGAGTTGAGGATTTGCATTGACTTGCGCAGCCTGAACAAAGTAATTTGGGTTGACTCGCTCCCTCTACCCAACAGCTCTGAAATGTTGGGCATGGTAGCAGGAGCAAAAATATTTTCTAAACTCGACCTGGCGTCTGCATATCACCAGGTTGAACTCGACAGGGACGTCATCTCACAGCGTTTAATTCTCCCTCAGGCATGTTTCAATTCTGTCGCATGCCGTTTGGCCTGGCCTCGGCAGCTTCAGTTTTTCAGCGTCTCATGGTCAATCTACTCAAAGGCATCAAAAACGTGGCAATTTTCCAAGACGATGTCCTCATATACGCTGCTGACCAGACAGAACATGATGAAACTCTGGGACAGGTACTTTCCACCATTCAAGAGCATGGGGTTGTGCTTAAACGGGACTAATGTGTGTTCTCAAAAGACACTGTAGAATACCTGGGTCACACTATCTCTAGTGCTGGTGTCACGCCTAAACCCAGTCTTGTCCAAGCCATTGTGGATGCCACAGCCCCAAAGGACAAAACTGGCGTGAAATCCCTGCTGGGTCTGACTGAATTTTATTCACGGTTCATTCCCGATTATGCTACCAGAATACGGCCCATTTCTAATTTGCTCAAACATCAAACTGAGTTTGTGTGGGATGAAGGATGTAAGCATGCATTTGAATGGCTCAAAACTCAACTCAGCACAGTCAAAGCCTTAAAACCATTGGAACCCTTGATACGCTGCACCCTGACTGTAGACGCCAGCTGTTATGGTCTGGGTGCTGTCCTGACCCAGGATGTAGGTACTCAGGTACACACTATTGGCTTCGCATCCAGGGTGCTGAGGGACACTGAATCACACTATTCGGTCGTAGAAAAGGAACTTCTTGCTTGTTGGTGGGCTATTGAAAAGTTCAAGTGCTACCTATGGGGCAGGAAGTTTACTCTACAAACAGACCACAAACCATTAGTAGCCATTTTGGGGAACACCAACCATCGCAACACCACGCCACGGATAGCCCGTCTTGCATCCAAACTGCTCCAATTCAACTTCGATGTTGTACACATCTCTGGAGGAAAGAACGTTCAAGCGGATGCTCTTTCACGTTTGCCTCCCATTCCCAACGAGTCAGTGGTTGGCAAGAAGCATATTGATGATGATGAGCATGAAGACTGCATAGTTGCAAGGGACGAACTACATAATGTGTGTTCCGTTGGAGAAAGCAGCTGGTATGCTGCCATGGACTCAGATGAAACATTGAAAGATGTAAAACAATACATTATCAATGGGTGGCGTAAAGAGAGGAATGTTAATGTTGATGTTCAACCATTTGTAAAAGTTTGTGATGAGCTATCACTAGAAGATGGTCTTGTTTTCAGACTAGATAAAATAGTTCCCCCGTTCAATATTAGGAAAACACTGTTAACCAATGAAATGAATGAAATGAAATGAAATTTGTACTTGTAAAGCGCACCCATACCCCCAAAGGGGTGTCCAGGCGCTGTACGCATACCGCTGTGGAACCCTTCCTGGCTTTTCCCTGTGAAATGTCCACTCCTGGGCACCCCCAGGGTGAAGCCAGGCATCCCAGCGCTGTTTGGCCGTTGTGGAGATTAAGCAAGCTATTGCCCAGAGTTGCAGAGTGGGACCCATGATTAGAATAGGCACCGAGGTGAGAATTATCAGGTCCGAGGAAATTGAGCCCAAGACCCGCCGAGGCGGGAATTGAACCCTGGTCCCGGGCCAGATCTCTGCATCAGGGTCTGCCGCTCTAACCATTGAGCCACACTTCTCCACAAGGCTCACGAGGGACACCTGGGAGACACACTCACCAAACGTAGGATTCGTGAATACTTCTGGTGGCCCCAAATGGACAGAGACATTGATGCTCTGGTCTTAGAGTGTACCATTTGTGCGGGTAGCGATAAGACTCTACGCACTTCCAATCCCCCCTCACTCCGATACCTCTTCCTGGGAAACATTGGGTATTGATGTTGTGGGTCCATTCCACACCCTACCCCATCAGACTCGGTTTGCTATAGTTTTAGGTGACTACTATTCAAAATGGCCCGAAGTCAAGTTTGTACCCAAAGCTGACTCAAAAGAGATTCTTGAGTTTATGAAAGATCTTCATGAGGGAGGGCTTTCCCAAGACTGTCATCTCAGACAACGGGGTACAGTTAGTCTCAGCTGATGTTGAAGAATTCCTTAAAGAATCCTCCATCATCCACCTCAAAAGCTCACTCTATCATCCCCAAACCAATGGGCTTGTGGAGATTCAACAGAGTCATTGGGGATTGTATAAAGTGGGCCATTGATCATAACAAAGCCATACCCGCTGCTGTGAGAACTATGCTGTGGTTCTACAGGACCACACCCCACTCATCCACGGGTGTTTTCCCCTTTGAACTCCTCAAAGGCAGGAAGCCCTGCATGGATTTTAGGCCAGCATGGATGTCCAAGTGGTTCAAACGCAGCGCATCAGCACAAGTGTTGATGTGATGGTTAGAAACAAAGTTAGTGACGTACAAAACAAGCAAAAAACATTTTGATGTCAGGAAACATGTTTCCAACAGAAAGTTTGCTGTAGGTGACATAGTGAAAATAAAGAGACAGGGCTTTGTTAAAAAGAGTGAATCTAAGTTCAGCGAACCGGTCTCATTGATAAAATATGTGGCAGTGCTGTACGTGTCAATAAGTGTAATTGGTGGAACATGAACAAGATCGTAAAAGTCAATGACAAGGTTGGTGAGAGGCCAAGTATAAGTTCTGATGTGGCCTCGTCACACTCTTCTGTTCCTAGATACTGTGATTTTGATGTTCTCAATAACCCTCTTGCTTCCCCCAGGAGGAGTTCCAGAGTTGTCAGATTACCCGTAAGGTACAGGTAATTTCTTTACCTCTTTTTCTCTCTCTTTCTCTCTCTCTCCTTCTCGCTCTCTCTCCTTCTCGCTCTCTCTCCTTCTCGCTCTCTCTCCTTCTCGCTCTCTCTCTCTCACTTTTCTCCGCTCACCTTCTTCCTCTTTCCACCTTTTAGGAAAGGAGATATATGTAGTGTTTTCTCCTCGCGTAAGGTCATTGTTCTGTATGCTGGCTCTCGCTGCCCATTGGCATGCGAGCCTTTCTCCTGTTTACAGTTGGTGCACTATGACAGTTGCAGTGACAGTTGGCGACCGCCTCAGAGGTGCTTGCACGCACTCGGCGCCCGTCTGTGGGAACTTGTAATTTACAATAAACCTTACCTCTACTACTTCATGCCTCCTCCGTCATTACAGAGTACTTTCAGAACCAAGAGCTACCTTTTTTCCAAATTTGGTGTAATTCCGTTCAGCAGTTCGGGCTGTAGACGTGTCTAAAGTTCCTATGGAAATTAACATGGGGAAAACGTGTTTTGGGACCCCCCTTTTTTCTCTGCCCCCGCTTGACGAATCACCCCGAAACTTTCAGGGCAGGAGCTGACCTGAGTGAACCATTAGTTTTGAAGATTTCGGGAAGATTCGTCAAACGGCACCAAAGATATTGGCAAAAGAAAAAACGCTTTTTGAATAGAAACAAGGTCCTAACTATAACTACCTACTGACAACCGCAAGTAGGTAATTTATATATATATATATATTTATATATATATATATATATATTCACTGAAAAAACCATAGGTTTTAGGGACAGTTATAGTTAGTTGGACATTTCACTCGTACAAAACCCGTGAAATTCCCCGTTATAGTTAGTTCAGCTAACTATAACTCGCGCCCCGCAATGCACTGCTGATGACGTCACATATTACATCACTCATGACATGGTCAGTGACATCACTGATGACATCACTGATGACATCTCAAATGACATCACTGATGACATCACTGATGACATCATCCAGTGACTGTGTTTCGGTAAAGTTTAAATATGTTTAATATATATGCCATGGTGTATTGAATAATGAGTGGGTGTATAAGTGTCTGGATGGATGATATAGTAGGTGCATGACTGACTATTAGTGAGTGATTAAACGTATCTTACTAAATGCATGGGTTAGTTACTAAACTGTGTGAATGTCTTTATCCGTCTGTCTGTTGGTGTGTAAGTGGCTGCATGGGTTTGTAAATAGCTACATGAGTGTCTATATGAGTTATTGATTGGTTGTCTGAGTATCTGTATGGGTGCCTGAGTGTTTGTGTGGATGGGGTGTGTGTGACTGCACATAGATGTATCAGTGGGTGATTCACTGGGTGCATGGTTTCAAGAGTGCATCTGTGATGAACTGTGTGGGTGAGTGTGTGTATGGGTGTGTTAGTGAGTGAATGTATATCTCAGTGGTACATGTGTGAGTAACTACATATGTGAAAGGCAGTATATATGTGTGTTGTAGTATATAAATGGGTATAAGTGAGAGTGTGTGATTGTGAGAGTGGCTGTATGGATGAGTGTGTACTTGTATTAGTGATTGTATAAGAGCGTAAGAATGTGCTAGTATTTGTATGAGTAAGTGAGCTGGTGTGCGTATAACTGTATAGGTGAGTAAATGGCAGTGTGATTAATTATTTCCATGACTGACTAGGTGTGTGAGTACCTCTATGGATGAGTGGCGGTGTGTGAGTGTCTATGTAGGTGTATTAGTGCATATGATAGTCCTGTACTGAGTGACCGTAAGTATGAGTGACTGTACAGGTGAGAGAGTGGATGTGTGTGTAGACCTAAGAATCAGTGAGTGGGTATGTAGTTATTGGTGTTGGAGTGTCTATGGTTTTGATAATGGCAGTCTGTAATTTAGAGTGGGTGTATCAAAGGTTATATTAGGGTGTGAGAGGATGCATGAAATTATCACATGGATGATGTCATCAGTGATGTCATTTGAGATGTCATCAGTGATGTCACTGACCATGTCATGAGTTATGTAATATGTGACGTCATCAGCAGTGCATTGCGGGCGCGAGTTATAGTTAGCTGAACTAACTATAACGGGGGAATTTCACGGGTTTTGTACGAGTGAAATGTCCAACTAACTATAACTGTCCCTAAAACCTATGGTTTTTTCAGTGAATTTCAAAGGTTTTTTAAATGCTAATTTCTAACTATAACGTGTCTGAAACCTATGGTTTTTTCAGTGAATTTCAAATGCTAATTTCTAACTATAACGTACCTGAAACCTATGGTTTTTTCAGTGAATTTCAAAGGTTTTTTAAATGCTAATTTCTAACTATAACGCCCCTAAAAGCTATGGTTTTTTCAGTGAATTTCAAAGGTTTTGTAAATGTCAATTTTTAAATGTATTAATTGTTATATTTATTTTTTTGATACTGATTTACTACATTTTTTAAAACTATTTATTTTTAGATATTTTATTTATTAAATTACATTGTAATTGCATTATACATTACATTACAAAATATACTTTCTCAGAATGAATTACTTTAGTTTAAATACTTTGCAAATAGGCAATAGACTTTTAAGTACAGTAGTTACAGTTGTTGCAATGGGCAACACAATTTCAAACACAATGCAACATTGAGCTCAATGTGATTTTCTAGTTAAATGCAATTAGTTACTTTATGGATTACTTTTCTAACCACAGGACTGGATCCTAGATTCAGTCCTGGGACATCTCCTGTAAACAGTTGAGTAAAAGCGTTTTGGTTACAGTAGTGATTTTTAAGGAATATTATTGTATTTTAAAAGTTGACACTTAGAAACTTTTTCACATAGAATCACCAATGTTATCCTATGGGAGGAAATTCACTTAGCAGGTAAGTAGTGTTATCGTTACTTTTTCTTACTCAGTGTTGGATCCTGGATCCAGCACTGGTGCATCTCCTGTAAACAGTTGAAAGAATGCATTTAAGTCATACAGGCGATTTTTAAGGAATATTTGTAATTTGTGAAAATCGACACTTTGAAACTTTTCTGCTGAAAACCAGACAATGGATTCCTATGGAAGGAAATAAAAGTTACTGGTAAGTACGGTTAGAATAACTTTTTAGGGTCAGTGCTGGGCTAAAAGATGCAGCACTGGGTTCTCTCCTGATAACAGGTGAGTAAATCGGAATTCGTAGTTCGGTTGATTTTAGAGGAATATTATAAAGTTCCAAAACTCCACACTTAGAAGAATTTCCAAGTGAAACCAGTCAATGTTAGCCTATGGAAGGAAATTCAAGTTACTGGTAAGTACGGTTAAAATTACTTTTCAGGATCAGTACTGGGATGAAAGATGCAGCACTGGGTTCTCTCCTGATAACAGGTGAGTAAATCGGAATTCGTAGTTCGGTTGATTTTAGAGGAATATTATAAAGTTCCAAAACTCCACACTTAGAAGAATTTCCAAGTGAAACCAGTCAATGTTAGCCTATGGAAGGAAATTCAAGTTGCTGGTAAGTACGGTTAAAATTACTTTTCAGGATCAGTACTGGGCTGAAAGATGCAGCACTGAGGTCTCTCCTGATAACAGGTGAGTAAATCGGAATTCGTATTTCGGCCGATTTTAGAGGAATATTTGTAGGTTTCAAAAATCGACACTTAGAAACTTTTTCAGCAAAAAGCAGGCAATGATATCCTATGGAAGGAAATTCAAGTTACTGGTAAGTGCGGTTAAAGTTACTTTTCAGGATCAGTACTGGGCTGAAAGATGCAGCACTGAGGTCTCTCCTGATAACAGGTGAGTAAATTGGAATTCGTATTTCGGCTGATTTTAGATGAATATTTGTATGTTTCAAAAATCGACACTTAGAAACTTTTTCAGCAAAAAGCAGGCAATGATATCCTATGGAAGGAAATTCAAGTTACTGGTAAGTACGGTTAAAATTACTTTTCAGGATCAGTACTGGGCTGAAAGATGCAGCACTGAGGTCTCTCCTGATAACAGGTGAGTAAATCGGAATTCGTATTTCGGCAGATTTTAGAGGAATATTTGAACAATGGTGAAGGGAGGGGCGGGGCCTGAGGTGACATCTGTGCAAACGCGCCCCGTGGCGCGTTTTAAGTTGGGGGATTAAGTTCCCTTGAATCATGAGGGTCCCTGGGGCCCAACTAGCCCACCAGGAACCTCCAGTATGCGCCAGGGGCTGCGTTGCAGAGACGTGTACAGAGGCCACGCCCCTTTTACACCTCTCTGCAACGCAGCTCTGTGGCGCTTTTAGAAGTACATGGTGGGCTAGTTGGCCCCCAGGGACCCTCAGGATTGAAGGGGATTTAATTCCCCATCTTAAAACGCGCCACGGGGCCTGTTTGCACACATGTCACCTGAAGCCCCGCCCCCTCCCTTCACCACTGTGCAAACGCGCCCCGTGGCGCGTTTTAAGTTGGGGGATTAAGTCCCCTTGAATCCTGAGGGTCCCTGGAGTCCAACTAGCCCACCATGTACTTCTAAAAAGCGCCACAGAGCTGCGTTGCAGAGAGGTGTAAAAAGGGGCGTGGCCTCTGTACACCTCTCTGCATCGCAGCCCCCTGGCGCATACTGGAGGTTCCTGGTGGGCTTGTTGGCCCCCAGGGACCCCCAGTATTCAAGGGGAATTACTTCCCCTTCTTAAAACGCGCCAGGGGGCGCGTTTGCAGAGTACTGCAGGGAGGGGGCGGGGCCTCCGGCACGATGCCGGTCGTTTTTTTTTTTTCTTTTTTTTTTAATGGGAGGGGGGCTGCGTGGCCCCCCTTCCCTTGCCCACTTTTGGCCCCGGGGACCCCATCCCCCGGGGCCTGAGCATTTTATTTTATTTTTTAAATTTAAAAAAAAAACGGGAAGGGGCCGGTGGCCCCCTTCCCTGGGCCTGTATTGGCCCCGGGGACCCCATCCCCGGGGCATGGCCTCGATTTTTTATTTTTTTATTTGGAGGGGGCTGCGTGGCCCCCTCCTCAGGCCATTTAAGGCCCCGGGGACCCATCCCCGGGGCCGGCCTTGCACTTTTTAAAACATTTTTTTTTTTTTTTTTAATTTGGGGAGGGGGGCTGCGTGGCCCCCCTCCCTGGCCACTTATGGCCCCGGGGACCCCATCCCCCAGGGCCTGGCCTCTCGTTGGGGACTGTGGGGGGGTCCCCAAACCCCCCACAGTCCCGCCGGCTCCCCGTGTCCTACGGGAGCCGGCATTGCTTTTCAGCATGGGGAGCAGCTAACATGCTGCTTCCCATGTGGAAAAGCAATTGGGTTTGGATATTGGAAGCGAGAGCAGGTTTCCTGCTCTCTTTCAAAATGCAAACCAAGTTTGCTATGACAGGACGGGAGCCGCGAGGCTCCCGTCCTGTCATAGCAAACTACAGTGTCCCGGGGGTAGGCACCCCGGGACACTGCAGGAGCCGGCCCTGGGGGGTGGCGGTCCCCAGGGCCATCAAGGGCTCCAGGAGGGGGGCCGCGCGGCCCCCCTCCCAACTATTTCACAGCCCCGGGGAGGTGGTGGTCCATTGGGCTTTGGGGGTCCGTAACGGACCCCCATATTCAAATGTTTAGTGCCCCGGGAGGTGGCGGTCCCTGGGGTGTGTGGGGGCTGGAGCCCCCCACACAGGTTAAATTAACAAATAAAGAAGCCCCGGGGGTGGCGGTCCCCGGGGCTGCGGGAGGGCCAAGAGCCCTCCCGCACCCTTTTTTTCTAAAGCCCCGGGGGGTGGCGGTCCTCGGGGCTTGGGGGGCCTTAGAGGCCCCCCCTTCATAAATTAACACCCCCCCACCATGCCCCCGGGACTTGGGCCACCCGGGGGCAAATTACCATCGAAGCGCGGGAGACCGCGCTTCGATTTTCTTTTTTTCCGGCAGGATCCGCGCTCCCTGAGCGCATCCTGCCGATTTAAAAAAAAAAAATGCTTTTTTCTACCCAGGGGGTCCTTGTGGGACCCCCTGAGCAGACCTAGGGGGTCAGGGTGTTTCTACCCTGCCCCCTTTGTGCGTTTTGCGCACTTTTTTTTACTGCTTTCTTGTTCCTCGGTTCTACCGAGGAACAAGATGGCTGCCAACACTTCCTGGTTTGGAGTGTTGACAGCCAATTAGCAGACAGCTCGTGATCGGGAGGGTGCGCGAATCCGACGCGGCCATAGATATATATGTGATTTTTCTTTTGATTTTCTCAGGAACTACTGAACGGATTTACACCATTTAACAAAAAGGGTTCTTTCTGAACCAAGAACTACCTCTTTGCCAAATTTAGTGTAATTCCGTTCAGCAGTTCGGGCTGTAGCCGTGTCTAAAGTTTCCTATGGGAAAATGAATGGGGAAAACACGTTTTGGGGACCCCCCCTTTTTTCTCGGCCCCCGCTTGACGAATCACTGAGTGGAGAACGAAACGCGTCGGTGTAGCCTTGATATCTGATGAATTGAAAATTAAAAGAACATGAACTACTAAACCTGGGAGTGCGAGCCCGTTTTTTCCTCGAGCAGAGGGATGTGGATGGAATATATATATATATATATATATATATATATATATATATATATATATATATCACACACACACACACATATATATATTCACTGAAAAAACCATAGGTTTTAGGGACAGTTATAGTTAGTTGGACATTTCACTCGTACAAAACCATAGAAATTCCCCCGTTATAGTTAGTTCAGCTAACTATAACTCGCGCCCGCAATGCACTGCTGATGACGTCACATATTACATCACTCATGACATGGTCAGTGACATCACTGATGACATCTCAAATGACATCACTGATGACATCACTGATGACATCATCCAGTGACTGTGTGTTTCTGTAAAGTTTAAATATGTTTAATATATATAGGGAAAGGCGTATTGAAGAATGAGTGGGTGTATAAGTGTCTGAATGGATGATTTAGTACGTGAGTGACTGACTCTACAAGTGAGTGATTAAATGTATCTTACTGAATGCATGGGTTAGTGACTAAACTGTGTGAATGTCTGTATCCGTCTGTCTGTTTGTTTGTAAGCGGCTGCATGGCTTTCTGAATAGCTACATGAGTGTCTACATTGGTTATTGATTGATTGTCTGAGTATCTGTATGGGTGCCTGAGTGTGTGTGTTGGTGGGGTGTGTGTGACTCTGTGCATAGATGTGTGAGTTGGTGATTCACTGGGTGCATGGTTTCAAGAGTGCATCGGTGATGGACTGTATGGGTGGGTGAGTGTGTGTATGGGTGTGTTAGTGATTGAATGTATATCTCAGTGGTACATATGTGAGTAACTACATATGTGAAAGGCAGTATATATGTGTGTTGGAGTATATAAATGGCTATAAGTGAGAGTGTGTGATTCTGAGAGTGGCTGTATGGATGAGTGTGTACTTGTATCAGTGATTGTATAAGAGCGTAAGAATGTGCTAGTATTTGTATGAGTAAGTGAGCTGGTGTGTGTATAACTGTATAGGTGAGTAAATGGGTGTGTCATTAAGTTTTTTGCATGACTGACTAGGTGTGTGAGTACCTCTATGGATGAGTGGCGGTGTGTGAGTGTTTATATAGGTGTATGAGTGCATATGATAGTCCTGTACTGAGTGACTAAGTACGAGTGACTGTACGGGTGAGTGAGTGGATGTGTGTGTAGACCTAAGAATCAGTGAGTGGGTATGTAGTTTTTGGTGTTGGAGTGTCTATGGTTTTGAGAATGGCAGTCTGTAATTTAGAGTGGGTGTATCAAAAGTAATATTAGGGTGTGAGAAGATGCATGAAATTATCACATGGATGATGTCATCAGTGATGTCATTTGAGATGTCATCAGTGATGTCACTGACCATGTCATGAGTGATGTAATATGTGACGTCATCAACAGTGCATTGCGGGGCGCGAGTTATAGTTAGCTGAACTAACTATAACGGGGGAATTTCTATGGTTTTGTACGAGTGAAATGTCCAACTAACTATAACTGTCCCTAAAACCTATGGTTTTTCAGTGAATTTCAAAGGTTTTTAAATGCTAATTTCTAACTATAACGTGTCTGAAACCTATGGTTTTTTCAGTGAATTTCAAAGGTTTTTTAAATGCTAATTTCTAACTATAACGTGCCTGAAACCTATGATTTTTAAGTGAATTTCAAAGGTTTTTTAAATGCTAGTTTCTAACTATGCCTACAGAGGTAGGACATGTGAAGAAAGAAGAAAAAACGCACAGAAAGAAGCAAAAGATGTGCAGAAAGAACCAACAGAGGAGCAGAAAGAGGCCTTGTTGCAAAATCATCCTGTGCCCACAACTTTTTCAGACGGGTACTGGTGGTAACTGACTCTGACTAACCAGAGCCAGTGCTATGCTAAAAGACACTTAGAATACAGTGAAAACACCTACATACACTAGGGAACACTATGCGTTGGGGTACCCCTGTGATTAGCATGACCTCCTCTGTAAGTCCCTAGTACATAATAGGGCAGGGGATTAAAACTACCTCTTAAAACGCGCTACGGAGCGCGTTTGCACAGTGGTGAAGGGAGGGGGCCTGAGGTGACATGTGTGCAAACGCACCCTGTGGCGTGTTTTAAGTTGCGGGATTAAGTCCCTTGAATCCTGAGGGTCCCTGTGGCCCAACTAGACCACCAGGTACCTCCAGTTAGGCACCACAGAGCCTGCGTTGCAGAGAGGTGGTCCGAGGCCACGCACCTTTTTACACCTCTCTGCAACGCAGCTCTGTTGCGCTTACTGGAGGTACCTGGTGGGCTAGTTGGCTCCCAGGGACCCTCAGGATTCAAAGGGACTTAATTCCCCAACTTAAAACACGCCACAGGGCGTGTTTGCGCACATGTCACCTCAGGCCCCGCCCCTCCCTTCACCACTGTGCAAACGCGCCCCGTGGCGCGTTTTAAGTTGGGGGATTAGGTCACCTTGAATCCTGAGGGTCCCTGGGGCCCAACTAGCCCACCAGGTACTTCCAGTAAGTGCCACAGGCCTGCGTTACAGAGAGGTGGCCCGAGGCCACGCCCCTTTTTACACCTCTCTGCAACACAGCTCTGTGGCGCTTACTGGAGTTACCTGGTGGGCTAGTTGGACCCCAGGGACCCTCAGGATTCAAGGGGACTTAATCCCCCAACTTAAAATACGCCACAGGGCGTGTTTGCACACATGTCACCTCAGGCCACGCCCCCACCCTGCACCACTGTGCAAACGCGCCCCATGGCGCGTTGTAAATTGCGGGATTAATTCCCCTTGAGTCCTGAGGGTCCCTGGGGCCAACTAGCCCACCAGGTACCTCCAGTAAGCGCCACAGAGCTGCGTTGCAGATAGGTGTAAAAAGGGGCATGGCCTGGACCACCTCTCTGCAACTCAGCCCTGTGGCGCTTACTGGAGGTACCTGGTGGGCTAGCTGGCCCCAAGGGACCCCAGTATTGAAGGGGAATTAATTCCCCAATTTAAAAGCGCCACAGGGCGCGTTTGCAGAGTGGTGAAGGGAGGGGCGGGGCCTCAGGCACGATCGCGCCTTTATTTTATTTATTTATTTTTTAGAAGGGGGGCTGTGTGGCCCCCCTTCTTTTTCCTTTTTTGGGCCCTGGGGACCCCATCCCCCGACCCCTTTTTAACAAAAAAAAAAAAGTGAACGGGAAGGGGCTGCGTGGCCCCCTCCCGTGGCCAATTCCGGCCCCGGGGACCCCATCCCCGGGGCATGGCCACCTATTTTTATTATTTGTAAAGGAGGGGGGCTGCGTGGCCCCCCCCCCCTCCTGAGGCCTCTATTGGCCCCGGGGACCCCATCCCCCGGGGCCGGCCTTTATTTATTTATTTTTTTGGGAAGGGGGGTCTGCGTGGCCCCCCTCCCGGGCCACTTCCAGCCCCAGGGACCCCATCCCCCGGGGCCTGTCCTCTCATTGGGGACCGTGGGGAGCCCCAATGCCCCCACAGTCCCGCCGGCTCCCGCGTCCTGCGGGAGCCGGCATTGCTTTCCACATGGGGAGCTGCTAACATGCAGCTCCCCATGTGGAAAGCTATCTGCTTTGCTTCATAGAAGCGAGAGCAGGTTTCCCTGCTCTCGCTTCAATGAAGCAAAGCAGTTTGTAATGACAGGGCGGGAGCCGCGAGGCTCCCGCCCTGTCATTGCAAACAGCAGTGTCCCGGGGTGGGAACCCCGGGACACTGCAGGAGCCGGCCCTGGGGGTGGCGGTCCCCAGGGCCATCACAAGCTCCAGGAGGGGGCCGCGCGCCCCCTCCCATCGTGTGCACAGCCCTGGGGAGGTGGTGGTCCCCGGGGCTCCGTAATGGACCCCCAAATTTACATTTTTAGTGCCCCAGGGAGGTGGCGGTCCCCGGGGCGTGTGGGGGGGCTCGAGCCCCCCCACACAGGTTTATTTTTTTTTTTTAAAAGAAGCCCCGGGGGGTGGCGGTCTCCGGGGCTGCGGTGGGCCGTGTGCCCCCCGCAAATAATTAATGAAAGCCCTGGGGGGTGGTGGTCCCCGGGGCTGCGTGCCCCCCACAACTCAAAAATCAAGCCCCGGGGAGGTGGCGGTCCCCGGGGCAGTGTGGGGGGGATTGGGGCACCCTCACACATTTTTCAGTGCCCCCGGGACTTGGCCCACCGGGGGCTTTTGAATACGAAGCACGGGAGGCACAAGATGGCTGCCAACACTTCCTGGTTTGGAGTGTTGACAGCCAATTAGCATACAGCTCGTGATCCGGAGGGTGCGCGGATCCTCCGCGGCCATAGATATATATTTGTTTTTACTTTTGATTTTCTCAGCAACTACTGAACGGATTTACACCATTTAACAAAAGGGTTCTTTCTGAACCAAGAACTACCTCTTTCCCAAATTTGGTGTAATTCCGTTCAGCAGTTCGGGCTGTAGCCGTGTCTAAAGTTCCTATGAAAAATTGCATGGGGAAAACACGTTTTGGGACCCCCCTTTTTTCTCGGCCCCCGCTTGACGAATCACCCCGAGACTTTCAGGATAGGAGCGGACCGGAGCGCCCCACGAGTTTTGAAAATTTCGCGAAGATTCGTCAACCGGCACCAAAGTTATTGGAAATGGAATGTTGTGAATTTCCTATGGAAAATAGGTCCTAACTATAACTACCTACTGGCGTCCGCCAGTAGATTATATATATATATATATATATTATCTACTGGCGGTCGCCAGTAGATAGTTATAGTTAAAACCTATTATCCATAGGAAATCCGCGACATTCTATTTGAAATAACGTTGGCGCCGGTTGACGAATCTTCGCGAAAGTTTCCAACTTGTTGGGGCGCTCCGGTCCGCTCCTATCCTGAAAGTCTCGGGGTGATACGTCAAGCGGGGGCCGAGAAAAAGGGGGTCCCAAAACATGTTTTCCCCATTCATTTTTCCATAGGAACCTTTAGTCGCAGCTACAGCCCGAACTGCTGAACGGAATTACACCAAATTTGGCAAAGAGGTAGCCCTTGGTTCAGTGTCGTGCCTTTTGCTTAAATGGTGTAAATCCGTTCAGTAGTTCCTGAGAAAATCTAAAGTAAAGTCACATATATATCTGGGCGGAGCCTAACCACACATGTCATCGTGAGATCTGATTGGCTGTCAGCACTTCATCCTGGAATTTCTGGCAGCCATCTTGGGACCAATATAAATGATAGTACCTCATTGAAATGCATTGTAGTGAATAGAAGATTTTGAGGGTCACCAAAAGGAGAACTATAAAGGGTGATAACAGGCTTTAGTTACATTAGAATTTATTTGTTGATGGTACCATACTAATTTTAGGAATTGTGGTGTATTCTAAGGTGATTTTACCATGTGAAAAACCTTCTGCTGGGATATCATGAATCATGTTTGAGAGAACACTATTTTCTCATGCTTGTCCCATGGAGGTTTGGAAGGTGCTCCAGAAGCTAAAATGAGAGCATATTTTCTGTAAATTCACATTATCTTTCTCACTCATGTGAGAATGAAGTCTGACATTCTCAGTAAAACATGTACATCCAACAAGGGCAGAGACTGTCAGTTGATTCCTTTGTGTTCTACTGCAGCTTCCCAGAGTGTTCTAAAGAACAACTAGAGTGCTAACAGCCTTACTTATGACAAAAGTACTGCACACCTGAAGCCATCTTGATTGGAATAAACTGGTAACACTTAAACAATTTAATTTAAAAAGGAACAAAATGATGGGGTTCATTTTGTCATAGAAATTATGGTTAGTGCTGTAGAAAGAAAAATTAGGACATGTTTCAAGTGTGATCTCAAATATCTTCCTGTTATATTTCAACAGGAGCAGCCTGCCAGTTGATGCCTTTGTGTTCTACTGCAGCTTCCGAGAGTGTTCTAAAGAACAACTAGAGTGCTAACAGCCTTACTTATGACAAAAGTATGGCACACCTGAAGCCATCTTGATTGGAATAAACTGGTAACACTTAAAACATTTAATTTAAAAAGGAACAAAATGATGGGGTTCATTTTGTCATAGAAATTATGGTTAGTGCTGTAGAAAGAAAAATTAGGACATATTTCAATTGTGATCTCAAATATCTTCCTGTTATATTTCAACAGGAGCAGCCTGTCAGTTGATGCCTTTGTGTTCTACTGCAGCTTCCCAGAGTGTTCTAAAGAACAACTAGAGTGCTAACAGCCTTACTTATGACAAAAGTATGGCACACCTGAAGCCATCTTGATTGGAATAAACTGGTAACACTTAAACAATTTAATTTAAAAAGGAACAAAATGATGGGGTTCATTTTGTCATAGAAATTATGGTTAGTGCTGTAGAAAGAAAAATTAGGACATGTTTCAAGTGTGATCTCAAATATCTTCCTGTTATATTTCAACAGGAGCAGCCTGCCAGTTGATGCCTTTGTGTTCTACTGCAGCTTCCCAGAGTGTTCTAAAGAACAACTAGAGTGCTAACAGCCTTACTTATGACAAAAGTATGGCACACCTGAAGCCATCTTGATTGGAATAAACTGGTAACACTTAAAACATTTAATTTAAAAAGGAACAAAATGATGGGGTTCATTTTGTCATAGAAATTATGGTTAGTGCTGTAGAAAGAAAAATTAGGACATATTTCAAGTGTGATCTCAAATATCTTCCTGTTATATTTCAACAGGAGCAGCCTGCCAGTTGATGCCTTTGTGTTCTACTGCAGCTTCCCAGAGTGTTCTAAAGAACAACTAGAGCGCTAACAGCCTTACTTATGACAAAAGTATGGCACACCTGAAGCCATCTTGATTGGAATAAACCGGTAACACTTAAAACATTTAATTTAAAAAGGAACACAATGAGGGGTTCTTTTTTAAATAGAAATTATGGTTAGTGCTGCAGAAAGAAAAATTAGGGCATGTTTTAAGTGAGATCTCAAATCCTCTTCTATTTCATTAGAAAATTCTGACATGCAGACTGAAACAATCACTTTCAATACCAGCAGCAGACTACCAGTTAACTCCCTGGTGAGCAGTAGCTTTACTCCAGTGATCTAATGAGCAACTAGAGTGCTAACATTCTGAATTTATGGCAGATGTGAGACACATCTGAATGCCTTCTTGATGGAATCAAAGTAAAAAACTGAAAGCATTTCCTACTGAGGAGACTGCAGTAAATGAAGAAATTAGGAAACTTCATAACAAAGAAGTCTTCCAAGATGGCCACCAGTGAAAAAAGAGCCCAAATGTAGCACAAATATTACCCAGATGTAGCCCACATATAGCCCAATGACAAAAGTGTGCAAAACACTTTTTATTTTTAGTTTTTTGCAGTTTTATGTAGTGCAGACTGGTCAGGTATTGGAGCATTGCATCTTAAAACATTACCCCCTACACTACAAAAACACCACTGCACTACCTTAAACCCTAAAACACTACCCCCAGCACGACCCCCTACACTACACAAGCACAACTGCACTATCCTAAACCCCTAAACACGACCCCCAGCACGACCCCGTACACTACCCAAACACCACTGCACTAACCTAAATCCTAAAACACTACCACCAGCACGACCCCTACACTACCCAAACACCACTGCACTACCCTAAAACATGACCCCCTACACTACACAAACACCACTGCACTACCCTAAACCCTAAAACACTACCCCCAGCACGACCCCCTACACTACACAAGCACCACTGCACTACCCTAAACCCTAAAACACTACCCCCAGCATGACCCCCTACACTACACAAACACCACTGCACTAACCTAAAACATGACCCCCTACACTACACAAACACCACTGCACTACCCTAAACCCTAAAACACTACCCCCAGCACGACCCCCTACACTACACAAACACCACTGCACTACCCTAAACCCTAAAACACTACCCCCAGCACGACCCCCTACACTACACAAACACCACTGCACTACCCTAAACCCTGAAACACTACCCCCAGCAAGACCCCCTACACTGCCCGAACACCACTGCACTGCCCTAAACCCTGAAACATCACCCCCAGCAAGACCCCCTACACTGCCCGAAAACCACTGACCTAAATCCTGAAACACCACCCCCAGCACGACCCCCTACACTGCCCGAACACCACTGCACTGCCCTAAACCCTGAAACACTACCCTCAGCATGACCCCCTACACTGCCCGAACACCACAGCTCTGCCCAAAACCCTGAAACACCAGCCCCAGCACGACCCCCTACACTGCCCGAACACCACTGCACTGCCCTAAACCTTGAAACACCAGCCCCTGCACGATCCCCTACACTGCCCGAACACCACTGCACTACCCTAAACCCTGAAACATCACCCCCAGCACGACCCCCTACACTGCCCGAGCACCACTGCACTGCCCTAAACCCTGAAACACCAGCCCCAGCACGACCCCCTACACTGCCTGAAAACCACTGCACTGCCCTAAACCCTGAAACACCAGCCCCAGCACGACCGCCTACACTGCCCGAACACCACTGCACTGCCCTAAACCCTGAAACACCAGCCCCAGCACGACCCCCTAGACTGCCCGAACACCACTGCACTGCCCTGAACCCTGAAACACCAGCCCTAGCACAACACCCTACACTGCCCGAACACCACTGCACTGCCTTAAACCCTGAAACACCACCCCGTGCATGACCACCTACACTGCCCGAACACCACTGCACTGCCCTAAACCCTGAAACACCACCCACAGCGCAACCCCCTACACTGCCCGAACACCACTGCACTGCCCTAAACCCTGAAACACCACCCCTGCACAACCCCCTACACCGCTCGAACACTACTGCACTGCCCTAAACCCAGAAACACCATCCCCAGCACGACCCCCTATACTGCACGAACACCACTGCACTGCCCTAAAGCCTGAAACACTACCCCCAGCAAGACCCCCTACACTGCCCGAACACCACTGTACTGCCCTAAACCCTGAAACATCACCCCCAGCAAGACCCCCTACACTGCCCGAACACCACTGCCCTAAACCCTGAAACACCACCCCCAGCAAGACCCCCTACACTGCCCGAACACAACTGCACTGCCCTAAACCCTGAAACACCAGCCCCAGCACGACCCCCTACACTGCCCGAACACCACTGCACTGCCCTAAACCCTGAAACACCACCCCCTGCACGACCCACTACACTGCCCGAACACCACTGTACTGCCCTAAACCCTGAAACCCCACCCCCAGCATGACCCCCTACACTTCCAGAACACCACTGCACTGCCCTAAACCCTGAAATACCACCCCCTGCACGACCCCCTACACTGCCCGAACACTACTGCACTGCCCTAAACCCTGAAACACCACCCCCAGCACGACCCCCTACACTGCACGAACACCACTGCACCGCCCTAAACCCTGAAACACTACCCCCAGCAAGACCCCTACACTGCCCGAACACCACTACACTGCCCTAAACCCTGAAACACCACCCCCAGCATGACCCCCTACACTGCCCGAACACCACTGCCCTGCCCTAAACCCTGAAACACTACCCCCAGCAAGACCCCCTACACTGCCCGAACACCACTGCACTGCCCTAAACCCTGAAACATCACCCCCAGCAAGACCCCCTACACTGCCCGAAAACCACTGACCTAAACCCTGAAACACCACCCCCAGCACGACCCCCTACACTGCCCGAACACCACTGCACTGCCCTAAACCCTGAAACACTACCCTCAGCATGACCCCCTACACTGCCCGAACACCACTGCTCTGCCCAAAACCCTGAAACACCAGCCCCAGCACGACCCCCTACACTGCCCAAACACCACTGCACTGCCCTAAACCTTGAAACACCAGCCCCTGCACGACCCCCTACACTGCCCGAACACCACTGCCCTACCCTAAACCCTGAAACAACACCCCCAGCACGACCCCCTACACTGCCCGAGCACCACTGCACTGCCCTAAACCCTGAAACACCAGCCCCAGCACGACCCCCTACACTGCCTGAAAACCACTGCACTGCCCTAAACCCTGAAACACCAGCCCCAGCACGACCGCCTACACTGCCCGAACACCACTGCACTGCCCTAAACCCTGAAACACCAGCCCCAGCACGACCCCCTACACTACCCGAACACCACTGCACTGCCCTAAACTGTGAAACACCAGCCTCAGCACAACCCCCTACACTGCCTGAACACCACTGCACTGCCCTGAACCCTGAAACACCAGCCCTAGCACAACACCCTACACTGCCCGAACACCACTGCACTGCCCTAAACCCTGAAACACCACCCCGTGCATGACCACCTACACTGCCCGAACACCACTGCACTGCCCTAAACCCTGAAACACCACCCACAGCGCAACCCCTACACTGCTCGAACACTACTGCACTGCCCTAAACCCAGAAACACCATCCCCAGCACGACCCCTATACTGCATGAACACCACTGCACTGCCCTAAACCCTGAAACACTACCCCCAGCAAGACCCCCTACACTGCCCGAACACCACTGCACTGCCCTAAACCCTGAAACATCACCCCCAGCAAGACCCCCTACACTGCCCGAACACCACTGCCCTAAACCCTGAAACACCACCCCCAGCTAGACCCCCTACACTGCCCGAACACAACTGCAATGCCCTAAACCCTGAAACACCAGCCCCAGCACGACCCCCTACACTTCCCGAACACCACTGCACTGCCCTAAACCCTGAAACACCACCCCTGCACGACCCACTACACTGCCCGAACACCACTGTACTGCCCTAAACCCTGAAACCCCAACCCCAGCATGACCCCCTACACTGCCAGAACACCACTGCACTGCCCTAAACCCTGAAACACCACCCCCTGCACGACCCCCTACACTGCCCGAACACTACTGCACTGCCCTAAACCCTGAAACACCACCCCAGCACGACCCCCTACACTGCACGAACACCACTGCACCGCCCTAAACCCTGAAACACTACCCCCAGCAAGACCCCCTACATTGCCCGAACACCACTGCACTGCCCTAAACCCTGAAACATCACCCCCAGCAAGACCCCCTACACTGCCCGAACACCACTGCCCTAAACCCTGAAACACCACCCCCAGCAAGACCCCCTATACTGCCCGGACACCACTGCACTGCCCTAAACCCTGAAACACCACCCCCAGCAAGACCCCCTACACTGCCCGAACACCACTGCACTGCCCTAAACCCTGAAACACCAGCCCCAGCACGACCCCCTACACTGCCTGAACACCACTGCACTGCCCTAAACCCTGAAACACCACCCCAGCACGACCCCCTACACTGCCCGAACATCACTGCACTGCCCTAAACCCTGAAACACCAGCCCCAGCACAACCCCGTACACTGCCCGCACACCACTGCACTGCCCTAAACCCTGAAACACCAGCCCCAGCACAACCCCGTACACTGCCCAAACACCACTGCACTGCCCTCAACCCTGAAACACCAGCCCCAGCACGACCGCCTACACTGCCCAAAAACTACTGCACTGCCCTAAACCCTGAAACACCACCCCCAGCAAGACTACCTACACTGGCCGAACACCACTGCACTGCCCTAAACCCTGAAACACCACCCCCTGCACAACCCCCTACACTGCCCAAACACTACTGCACTGCCCTAAACCCTGAAACACCACCCCTCAGCACGACACCCTACACTGCCCGAACACCACTGCACTGCCCTAAACCCTGAAACACCACCCCAGCACGACCCCTACACTGCCCGAACACCACTGCACTAAACCCTGAAACACCACCCCTGCACGACCCCCTACACTGCCGGAACACCACTGCACTGCCCTAAACCCTGAAACACCACCCCAGCATGACCCCCTACACTGCCCTAACACCACTGCACTGCCCTAAACCCTGAAACATCACCCCCAGCACAACCCCCTACACTGCCTGAGCACCATTGCTCTGCCCTAAACCCTGAAACACTAGCCCCAGCACGACCCCCTACACTGCCCGAACACCACTGCACTGCCCTAAACCCTGAAACACCACCCCCAGCACGACCCCCTACACTGCCCGAACACCACTGCACTGCCCTAAACCCTGAAACACCAGCCCCAGCAAGACCCCCTACACTGCCCGAACACCACTGCACTGCCCTAAACCCTGAAACACCAGCCCCAGCATGACCCCCTACACTGCCCGAACACCACTGCACTGCCCTAAACCCTGAAACACCAGCCCCAGCACGACCCCCTACACTGCCCGAACACCACTGCACTGCCCTAAACCCTGAAACACCAGCCCCAGCACGACCCCTACACTGCCCGAACACCACTGCACTGCCCTAAACCCTGAAACACCAGCCCCAGCACCACCCCTACAATGCCCGAACACCACTGAACTGCCCTAAACCCTGAAACACCACCCCCTGCACCGCCCCCTACACTGCCCGAACACCACTGCACTGCCCTAAACCCTGAAACACCACCCCCTGCACGACCCCCTACACTGCCCGAACACCACTGCACTGCCCTAAACCCTGAAACACCACCCCCTGCACCACCCCCTACACTGCCTGAACACCACTGCACTGCCCTAAACCCTGAAACACCACCCCCTGCACCACCCCCTACACTGCCTGAACACCACTGCACTGCCCTAAACACTGAAACACCAACCCCTGCACCGCCCCCTACACTGCCCGAACACCACTGCACTGCCCTACACCCTGAAACACCACCCCCAGCATGACCCCCTTTACTGCTCGAACACCACTGCACTGCCCCAAACCCTGAAACACCACCCCCAGCATGACCCCCTACACTGCCCTAAACCCTGAAACACCACCCCTGCACGACCCCCTACACTGCCCGAACACCACTGCACTGCCCTAAACCCTAAAACACCACCCCCAGCACGACCCCCTACACTGCCCGAACACCACTGCACTGCCCTAAACCCTAGAACACTACCCCCAGCATGACCCCCTACACTACCCGAACACCACTGCACTACCCTAAACCCTAAAATACTCCCCCAGCACGACCCCCTACACTACCCGAACACGACTGCACTGCCCTAAACCCTAAAACACTCCCCCAGCACGACCCCCTACACTACCCGAACACCACTGCACTGCCCTAAACCCTAAAACACTCCCCCAGCATGACCCCCTACACTACCCAAACACCACTGCACTACCCTAAACCCTAAAACCCTAAAACACTAACCCCAGCACAACCCCCTACACTACCCAAACACCACTGTACTACCCTAAACCCTAAAACACTCCCCCAGGACGACTCCCTACACTACCCAAACACCACTGCACTACCCTAAACCCTAAATCTACCCCCAGCATGACCCCCTACACTACACAAACACCACTGCACTACCCTAAACCCTAAAACACTACCCCCAGCACGACCCTCTTCACTACCTAAACACAACTGCACAATTTGTTACAGGCGTTGCAACGCAGGCCTGTGGTGCTTACTGGAAGTACCTGGTGGGCTGGTTGGGCCTCAGGGACTCTCAGGATTTAAGGTGACCTAATCCCCAACTTAAAACGCGCCACGGGGCGCGTTTGCACAGTGGTGGAGGGAGGGGGCGGGGCCTCAGGTGACATGTGCGCAAACACGCCCTGTGGTGCGTTTTAAGTTGGGGAGTTAATTCCCTTTGAATCCTGGGGGCCAACTAGCACACCAGGTACCTTCAGTAAGCACAACAGAGTTGCGTTGCAGAGAGGTGAAAAAAGGTGCGTGGCCTCGGAACGCCTCTCTGCAACTCAGCTCTGTGGTCCTAACTGTAGGTACCTGGGGGGCTAGTTGGGCCCCAGGGACCCTCAGGATTCAAGGGGACTTAATCCCGCAACTTAAAACGAGCCATGGGGCGCGTTTGCACACATGTCACCTCAGGCCCCCCCTCCCTTCACCTCTGGTTAGTCAGAGTCAGTTACCACCAGTACCCGTCTGAAAAAGTTGTGGGCACAGGATGATTTTGCAACAAGGCCTCTTTCTGCTCCTCTGTTGGTTCTTTCTGCACATCTTTTGCTTCTTTCTGTGCGTTTTTTCTTCTTTCTTCACATGTCCTACCTCTGTTGGCATAGTTAGAAACTAGCATTTAAAAAACCTTTGAAATTCACTTAAAAATCATAGGTTTCAAGCACGTTATAGTTAGAAATTAGCATTTAAAAAACCTTTGAAATTCACTGAAAAAACCATAGGTTTCAGGCACGTTATAGTTAGAAATTAGCATTTAAAAAACCTTTGAAATTCACTGAAAAAACCATAGGTTTCAGGCACGTTATAGTTAGAAATTAGCATTTAAAAAACCTTTGAAATTCACTGAAAAAACCATAGGTTTCAGACACGTTATAGTTAGAAATTAGCATTTAAAAAACCTTTGAAATTCACTGAAAAAACCATAGGTTTTAGGGACAGTTATAGTTAGTTGGACATTGCACTCGTACAAAACCCGTGAAATTCCCCTGTTATAGTTAGTTCAGCTAACTATAACTCGCGCCCCCGCAATGCACTGCTGATGACGTCACATATTACATCACTCATGACATGGTCAGTGACATCACTGATGACATCACTGATGACATCTCAAATGACATCACTGATGACATCATCCATGTGATAATTTCATGCATCTTCTCACACCCTAATATAACTTTTGATACACCCACTCTAAATTACAGACTGCCATTCTCAAAACCATAGACACTCCAACACCAAAAACTACATACCCACTCACTGATTCTTAGGTCTACACACACATCCACTCACTCACCTGTACAGTCACTCATACTTACAGTCACTCAGTACAGGACTATCATATGCACTCATACACCTATATAAACACTCACACACCGCCACTCATCCATAGAGGTACTCACACACCTAGTCAGTCATGCAAAAAATTAATCACACACCCATTTACTCACCTATACAGTTATACACACACCAGCTCACTTACTCATACAAATACTAGCACATTCTTACGCTCTTATACAATAACTGATACAAGCACACACGCATCCATACAGCCACTCTCACAATAACACACTCTCACTTATAGCCATTTAAATACTCTAACACACATATATACTGCCTTTTACATATGTAGTTACTTGCACATGTACCACTGAGATATACATTCACTCACTAACACACCCATACACACACTCACCCACCCAAGCAGTCCATCACAGATGCACTCTTGAAATCATGCACCCAGTGAATCACCCACTCACACATCTATGTATAGAGTCACACACACCCCACCCACACAAACACTCAGGCAGCCATACAGATACTCAGAGAACCAATCAATAACCCATATAGACACTCATGTAGCTATTCGCAAATCCATGCATCCACTTACACACCAACAAACAGACGGATACAGACATTCACACAGTTTAGTCACTAACCCATGCATTCAGTAAGATACGTTTAATCACTCACTTGTAGAGTCAGTCACTCACGTACTAAATCATCCATTCAGACACTTATACACCCACTCATTCTTCAATACGCCTTTCCCTATATATATTAAACATATTTAAACTTTACAGAAACACACAGTCACTGTATGATGTCATCAGTGATGTCATCAGTGATGTCATTTGAGATGTCATTTGAGATGTCATCAGTGATGTCATCGGTGATGTCACTGACCATGTCATGAGTGATGTAATATGTGACGTCATCAGCAGTGCATTGCGGGGGCGCGAGTTATAGTTAGCTGAACTAACTATAACAGGGGAATTTCACGGGTTTTGTACGAGTGCAATGTCCAACTAACTATAACTGTCCCTAAAACCTATGGTTTTTTCAGTGAATTTCAAAGGTTTTTAAATGCTAATTTCTAACTATAACGTGTCTGAAACCTATGGTTTTTTCAGTGAATATATATATATATATAGCCCGAACTGCTGAACGGAATTACACCAAATTTGGCAAAAAGGCAGCCCTTGGTTCAGAGTCGTGCCATTTGGTTAAATGGTGTAAATCCATTCAGTAGTTCCTGAGAAATTTGAAAAAGAAAACACATATATATATCTGGGCGGAGCCTAACCACACGTCATCGTGAGATCTGATTGGCTGTCAGCACTTCATCCTGGAATTGCTGGCAGCCATCTTGGGACCAATATAAATGATAGTACCCCATTGAAATGCATTGTAGTGAATCGAAGATTTTGAGGGTTACAAAAACGAGAACTATAAAGGGTGATAACAGACTTTAGTTACATTAGAATACATTTGTTGATGGTACCATACTAATTTCAGGAATTGTGGTGTGTTCTAAGGTGATTTTACCCTGTGAAAAACCTTCTGCTGGGATATCATGAATCATGTTTGAGAGAAAACTATTTTCACATGCTTGTCCCATACAGTTTTGGAAGGTGCTCCAGAAGCTAAAATGAGAGCATATTTTCTGTAAATTCACATTATCTTTCTCAGTCATGTGAGAATGAAGTCTGACATTCTCAGTAAAACATGTACATCCAACAAGGGCAGAGACTGTCAGTTGATTCCTTTGTGTTCTACTGCAGCTTCCCAGAGTGTTATAAAGAACAACTAGAGCGCTAACAGTCTTACTTATGACAAAAGTATGGCACACCTGAAGCCATCTTGATTGGAATAAACTGGTAACACTTAAAACATTTAATTTAAAAAGGAACAAAATGATGGGGTTCATTTTGTCATAGAAATTATGGTTAGTGCTGTAGAAAGAAAAATTAGGACATGTTTCAAGTGTGATCTCAAATATCTTCCTGTTATATTTCAACAGGAGCAGCCTGTCAGTTGATGCCTTTGTGTTCTACTGCAGCTTCCCAGAGTGTTCTAAAGAACTAGAGTGCTAACAGCCTTACTTATGACAAAAGTATGGCACACCTGAAGCCATCTTGATTGGAATAAACTGGTAACACTTAAAACATTTAATTTAAAAAGGAACAAAATGAGGGGGTTCATTTTGCCATAGAAATTATGGTTAGTGCTGCAAAAAGAAAATTTAGGGCATGTTTTAAGTGAGATCTCAAATCCTCTTCTATTTCATTAGAAAGTTCTGACATGCAGACTGAAACAATCACTTTCAATACCAGCAGTAGACTTCCAGTTAACTCCCTGGTGAGCAGTAGCTTTACTACAGTGATCTAATGAACAACTAGAGTGCTAACATTCTGAATTTATGGCAAATGTGTGACACATCTGAATGCCTTCTTGATGGAATCAAAGTAAAAAACTGAAAGCATTTCCTACTGAGGAGACTGCAGTAAATGACGAAATTAGGAAACGTCATAACAAATAAGTCTCCCAAGATGGCCACCAGAGAAAAAAGAGCCCAAATGTAGCACAAATATCACCCAGATGTAGCCCACATATAGCCCAATGACAGAAGTGTGCAAAACACTTTTTATTTTTAGTTTTTCTGCAGTTTTATATAGTGCAAACTGGTCAGGTATTGGAGCGTTACATCTTACTTGGACCCCTTATTGCGTATTTTGCATGAGATTGATCTTGCGAAACATTGAACTTTACGATTCTGTTAACCTGAAGTTGCTCTGAACCGGGCTTTGTAACACCCGTTTTTACCTACTGGTTTTAATTAATTCTCACTGTATTGTATTAGGAAAGAGGATTTACTGTTTTTATGTACACTTTTATGATCTATGTTTCTAAATCAGATCAAATAAAGTTTAATGAATTCTATCGCTGGATGGAGGCGAGGATTATGCATATCTTTCCTCACTTTATTTGCATAGCAGTTCAAAGAAAACGTAACACAACAATCATTAAACAAAAGACTACACAACCCATGAACCATTAGGGGGTAGTCTCCAAGGCAACTATAGTCCAATCATATCACAGTCCATCGTATATAATATCGTGACGTCCCTTCCGCTTCCTCTTTCTTCACTGCTCGTCAGTTAAGTGCATTCCTTACATTCTTGGCTTAATCTTACGTTGTTGCTGTTTGGATAACGGTTTCGTGTGCACGTTATTAGCATTATTGCCTTGGTATTGTTTCATATTCCCTGTGCAGCAGGCTCTTGCCCGAGCGTGTTCTCCCCCTCGCAGTTTCTCCCGCTGTGTGCTCTGCTCGCGGTGAGATCCTGTCAGGCGCGTCTGGTCCGAGCGAGGCAGCTCTGTCGAGCGCTCCCGCTGGTCTTTACGCGCGTTTGGGAATCCGGTCACTGCTTTAGTGTCCGCTTGATTCCCGACCAACCCTCGCCTAATTTTGACACCGCTACACGGTGATTTCCCCACACGGCCACGTTAGTGACCAGCGCCACCTGGTGGTGGTAATTGGTATTGCGCCTCAGTCTATTCTTATAACAGCTTCGGGGAAAGCCCAGCTGTTGGAGCACCGGCGAGGGGGCTGTCTTAAGGATTTTAAGGGCATTTGTTCTGATCTCACACCCTCTGCTATCATGTCTTCTCCAGAAGACCATTTTTACTCCTCCTACCAGGAAGTGGAGGAGGAATGGCCCCCCAACTTCTCCCTCCAGCAGTGGGCCAAGTCCTCTCTCTGGCTATTTCTAGGGCGCTGGCTCCTCTTAGGGATCAGGTTGATAAGCTGGCGAAAAGCATCCCTGGGGTGTTCAGTGACCCAGATCTGGTGGTGGCGGGTCCAAGTAGCTCCCAGATGGGGAATAAAAGGGCTGTTAAGCATAACGCGGGGCACTTGGAAGGATTTGATAAACTTACGGAGACCTTCCTCAAGAGTGCGCGAACGCTAAAACATGCACCCTGCCGGGAGGAGGACGGGTCCGGAGAAAATTGCGACACTGTCACCACTATTGTAGTCCCCGACGGGTTTCCCTTAGAGGGAGAGGGTGTATCGGAGGACGATTTCTCCTCCGATGAGGATAAGGACTCGGGGCGTCCCTGGCGTCCCACTCCTCTCAGTCCCCGGTTGGGGACGGGGTCCACTCAGACATGTTCGAGCCTACCCAAATTTACCATCCTAGGTCGGCAGAGTGGACACCTGACGCCAAAGTGGCAGAGTATGTGGTGGGGAAAATCCATCAACCCCTTGAAAGGGAGGTCAGGAATAGGATGAGGGGAGAATGCCCCAGGCCCTCACTGAAGGGGAAGGTGGCACACACGCCTGAAATTGATGAGAAACTATGTACCTTTTTCTCCAAGTATATGAGGGATCCCAAGAAAGGAATTGATAGGTCTTGGACGTGGTAGGGCCCTTGACCCAAATTATTCAATTGATGGAGCGTTCCAAAGAGTCAGGATCCCCTTTGTCCACGGATATTGTGGCTGGTTGGGCGCACTACCCTAAACCCTAAAACACTACCCCCTCCACTACCCAAACATAACTGCACTACCCTAAACCCTAAAACACTACCACGAGCACAACTCCCTACACTACCCAAACACCACTGCACTACCCTAAACCCTAAAACACTACCCCCAGCACGACTCCATACACTACCCAAACACCACTGCACTACACTAAACCCTAAATATACCCCCAGCATGACCTCCCACACTACACAAACACCACTGCACTACCCTAAACCCTAAAAAACTACGCCCAGCACGACTCCCTACACTACCCAAACACCACTGCACTACACTAAACCCTAAATATACCCCCAGCATGACCTCCCACACTACACAAACACCACTGCACTACCCTAAACCCTAAAACACTACCCCCAGCACGACCCCCTACACTACCCAAACACCACTGCACTACCATAACCCCTAAAACACTAACCCCAGCATGACCCCATACACTACCCAAACACCACTGCACTACCCTATACCCTAAAACACGACCCCCTACACTACACAAACACGACTGCACTACCCTAAACCCTAAAACACTACCCACAGCATGACCCCTTCACTACACAAACACCACTGCACTGCCCTAAACCCTAAAACACTACCCCAGCACTACCCCCTACACTACCCAAACACCACTGCACTAACATAAACCCTAAAACACTACCCCCAGCACAACCCCCTACACTACACAAACACCACTACACTACCCTAAACCCTAAAACACTACCCCCAGCACGACTCCCTACACTACACAAAGACCACTGCACTACCCTAAACCCTAAATCTACCCCCAGCACGACCCCCTACACTACCCAAACACCACTGCACTACCCTAAACCATAAAACACTACCCCCTGCATGACCCCCTACACTACACAAACACCACCGCACTACTGTAAACCCTAAAACACTACCCCAGCACGACCCCTACACTACCCATACACCACTGCACTACCCTAAACCCTAAAACACTACCCCCAGCACGACCCCCTACACTACTGCACTACCCTAAACCACTACCCCCAGCACGACCCCCTACACTACCCAAACACCACTGCACTACCCTAAACCCTAAAACACTATCCCCAGCACGACCCCCTACACCACCCAAACACCACTGCACTACCCTAAACCCTAGAAAAGAAACCCCCACCCCATGCCCAATCCCCCTTACCTCTCACTCCTCATGGTTCCTCTCTCCGCGTGGTTCCTGCTTCACGTCATCTCTGAGGGGCGGTGCACGTCGTTCTGAGGAAACGGAACAGCCTCTGTTTCCTTACAACGACATGGATCGTCTACATGTTTTTAGAACGCATGGTCATTTACCATACATACCTTTACAACAAAATTTGTTGTAAAGGCATGCGTGGTAAATGACCATGCGTTCTAAAAATGCGTAATGACTTCGTGATGTACAACACATGCGTGGTAATGCATGCGTTGTGATGGTATCGCAAAGTAAAAAAGTCGTTGTAACGGCTGTTTACCGATCGAAGCTGGCCCCTGTTCTTCAGTGAGACGTTTATTTGATTAATTAGGAGGAAGGAATGTGGTTTTTTACCGAAAAGTGCATTCCCGGCTGTTGTATTGTGAAAGTGTCCGCGTGGCCTGGTTTCACTTCCGGTGAGAGAGTGGAAGAGTCTTTTGGATCTAAAGGAGTTCTGTTGTTGGACGGGGCCGGCGCGACATGTCATCAGAAAACATAGCTAATGGAAAGCGTCCTCCCTGAAGTGTGGAGCAGTGCCATGAGAGGTCAACGAGTGTGCGTCCCACCACAGTATGACCGTACCGCGTGACCCATGTGCCGCCTTCAGGGTATGGGAGGCAGAAGCGGCATCGCAGGTCCTCTTGAAGACCGTTGTAGCACTAATTCTACATTTTGGTACTAGAGCATTTTAACTTCGTTGTTCCTGCCAGATACAAAGAGAAGATCCTGTGTTATTCAGTGCCCTCGTTACCTTTTTGTGGGTTGTGGTGCTTGTCACTTCGCTGCCCCGCCGGTGCACACGACTGGGCACCCCACCTCGTGTGCCATCTGCAGGGCCTCTGCCCTCGGATCACTGGTTTCGGTTTCTGGAGTGGCAACATAAACAGTTGCTCCCAAAGGACTAGGCTGAACACTTAGGTGAATATCCCCTGCACCAGCATTCCACGGAAATTCTTTCCTAGCTCTCCCACGTCAACGAGCATGCCTCTGCTCACGACACCGTATGACGTCATCGGAGCCATAAGAGGACCTCGTCGGCGTGCTGACATCAGTTCCACCCATTTTTTCCGTGCCACCGAGGCAAACAGGGGACCGAGACATTTTCACATGTATACATAGTATAATAAATATATATATATATATATATTCACTGAAAAAACCATAGGTTTCAGGCACGTTATAGTTAGAAATTAGCATTTAAAAAACCTTAGAAATTCACTGAAAAAACCATAGGTTTCAGGGACGTTATAGTTAGTTGGACATTTCACTCGTACAAAACCATAGAAATTCCCCCGTTATAGTTAGTTCAGCTAACTATAACTCGCTCGCCCGCAATGCACTGCTGATGACGTCACATATTACATCACTCATGACATGGTCAGTGACATCACTCATGGCATCACTGATGACATCTCAAATGACATCACTGATGACATCATCCAGTGAATGTGTGTTTTTCTGAAAATTAAATATGTTTTATATATGTATATCTCAAGGTCGATGGAAGAATACATGGGTATATAAGTGTCTAAATGGATGATTTTTTTTTTGTAAAATTGATTGTATAACTGACTAAGTGTATCTTAGTGAATACATGGGTTAGTGAGTAATGTTTAAATATGAAAATATCTGTATCAGTCTCTCACTTTGTGTATAAGTGGCTGCATGGGTTGGTGAGTAGCTACATGAGTGTCTATATGGGTTATTAGTTGGTTTTTTGAGTATCAGTATGAGTGTCTGTATGGTTCGGTGGGGGGTATTACTTAGTGCATAGATGCATGAATGAGTGACTCACTGTTTGTATGTGTTGAAGACAGCATGTGTGCAGGACTGTATAGGTGGATGAGTATGTGTATGGGTGTGTTAGTGAGTGAATGACTGTCTCAATAGTGTCTTTATGAGTAACTACATATGTTTTAAACTAGTATATGTGAGTATTGGTGTATATAAGTGAGTATATGTGAGAGTGAGAGATTGGAAGAGTTCCTGTACAAATAAGTAGGTGTTTCTATAAGTGATTGTTTAAGAGAGTAAGTATGTGTAAGTTTTTTTAGAAGTAAGTGTGGTAGTGTGTGTATAACTGTATATGCAAGTAAATGGATGTTTGATACTTTGCATGTGTGACTAACTATGGATGAGTGGCGGTGTGTAACAGGATGTATAGGTGTATGAGTACATATGATGAGTGAGTACATGTATGAGTGACTGTTTAGGGACTGTTGGTGAATGAGTGGATGTGTGTGTAGATCTTGGAATTACTGAATAGGTGTGTTGTAACTGGTATTGGTATGTCCATTGTTTTGAAAATGTTAGTTTGTATTTTTGAGTGTGTGTATCAAAGGTTATATTAGGGTGAGAGGAGGTCTGCCACTATCACAAGGATGATGTCATCAGTGATGTCATTTGAGATGTCACTGACCATGTCATGAGTGATGTAATATGTGACGTCATCAGCAGTGCATTGCGGGCGCGCGAGTTATAGTTAGCTGAACTAACTATAACAGGGGAATTTCTATGGTTTTGTACGAGTGAAATGTCCAACTACTATAACGCCCTGAAACCTATGATTTTTTTCTGTGAATTTCTAAGGTTTTTTAAATGCTAATTTCTAACTATAACGTGCCTGAAATCTATGGTTTTTTCAGTGAATATATAGATATAGATAGATATATAGATATAGATAGATATATAGATATATTACTGTCGATGGGGAAGGGATCATGATGCCTTTCCCATCCTGCAGCAATGGTAAGAAATAACCAAAGAGCATATTACACTCTGCACATTTTCAGGTATGATTTATGCCATGGCATTTGGTCATGTGTATTTTTTAAAGCAAACTTATTTACTCAAAATACGAGAGCACATTTCTGCAGGAAAATAAAATCACACTAAACTTGCAGTCTGTGATGCTGCAAACTCTTAACGTAAGTTTTAGCTGCACTGAGATAAGTGAGTGAAGATGTGTTAATTTATAGTTTCTCTAACCTATGTAGTGAGCCGCATTTATTTTCACTGCTGTGGCATAAATGTATGTTCGGGGAAGTTCAGAGCATCATAGGATACAACACACCTAAATCGTTACTTAAGCAATGAGCGATCTTACATATGCGATGCCTCCCTTCTAAAAGTGGACTATGGGTTTAACCCATTTTAAGACGAGCTCATAGTCGATACTGTCTCGAGTGTTACGTTTCATCACTTTTAGACAGAGATTGCTGTCAGTAATGCAATTACCACGGACCATAATTCAATTACCGCCAGCAGTAGCTTTGACCTTGATGGTAATGTGACAGAGGTGGGTTTACTGCCGTGGACTATTTACTTATTCTGTAATTGTATCTATTTATGGCATTTCTCTATTTACGTCCTTTTGAAACAGAAGTCGGTGTAGAAACCGGAGATGCATAGAAAACCAGGACTTATGGATTCGAGGCAGGACCAGTAAGGTCGCCCAACTGGTTAATCATATTTTGTACTGAAATCTCATTTGAACTGAATGTCTAACAAGAGAGAACTTCTAATAAACAATCCATATCAGAATACATACAAAGTTGATATAGAAAATGTCTCGGGATCAGTCAACACAAAGCCTGTACACAGTTCATATTGGGAACCATAATAAAAAGTGTGTCCATTCCACATCAAAAATTGAAGCAAAAAATCTGTAGTGTTTATTGGAGAGAAATGTGTTCTGTACACAATCGTGACTAGCTGCATCACCGGTATCAAAGTTCTGAGAGAGATATTCCAAGCTCAGAAAGAAGAAAAGGAGTGAGATTGCAACAGGATTAATAAAGCCACTGAGCGACATCTGGGCACATCGCCTGAACTGTTCAAACTGATGACAGACACTTGGGACATGATTGTTGACTTGAGCAAGACCCTTTCTCCCTCAAACATCAAAACTGGCCGCTAGTACTAGAAGTAGAATATGATTTAATACCACCACCACCTCCGCCTCTGAAAGCACACCATGCCTTGATGCCACCTGGCGTTAAAAAGCACAGGTCTTCCAGGCCCATGGTCTTGAAAATATCCAAGGCCAAAAATGATGCTTTGAAAGACATTACAGCACAGTAATTGCACAAGTAATCAATCAAGGCATGGAGATTTTTAATGTTGAAAATTCAGAACAAGGGAACATTGGATGATGGTACAATTGAGTATTTCATATGCAACGAAGAAGACCATGTGATCAAGGCCCGAGGAAGGGCTGAAACGCGTCATGGCTGTAAAGGTTGGAGAGCAATACATTTTATTCTTTGCTGCACTGAAAACTGTGGTCCGTGCTCCGTTACTTGGGAAGCAATCCATGTCTGGCGGAGTTTTTCTTATATATATATATATAAAAACATATTTAAACTTTACAGAAACTCACGGCGTCATCAGCAGTGCATTGCGGTGGCGCGAGTTATAGTTAGCTGAACTAACTATAACGGCCGAATTTCTCTGGTTTTGTACGAGTGAAATGCCCAACTAACTATAATGTCCCTGAAACCTGTGGTTTTTTCAGTGAATTTCAAAGGTTTTTTAAATGCTAATTTCTAACTATGCCTACAGAGGTAGGACATGTGCAGAAAGAGGAAGAAAGGCGCAGAAAGAAGCAAGAGAAATGCAGAAAGAAGCAAGAGAAATGCAGAAAGAAGCAAGAGAAATGTAGAAAGAACCAATAAAGGTGCAGAAAGAGGCCTTGTTGCAAAGTCATCCTGTGCCCCCAACTTTTTGCTGACGGGTACTGGTGGTAACTGACTGACTAACCAGGCCTAGAGCCAGTGCTATGCTAAAAGACACTTAGAATACAGTGAAAACACCTACGTACACTAGGGAACACTATGCGTTGGGGTACCCCTGTGATTGGCATGACCTCCTCTGTAAGGACCTAGTACATAATAGGGCAAGGGGATTAAAACTATCTCTAAGTCAGAGGTGCAGAAAGATGCTTCTTTAATTAGTAGTCACGTTTGCAGAGTGGTAGAGAAAGGGTGCTGGGCCTCCGACCAGCGCTCAGGAATTCCGCTGCGTAGGACTTACAGGAGGTACCAGGAGGGCTTCTTGGCCCCCAAAGTTCCTCAGGAGTAAAGTGGGCTTCATCCCCCATCCCATAGTCTGCCATGAGGCGCGTTTGCAGAGTGGTGGAGAAAGGGGGAGTGGCCTCCGAAGACGTCTTAGCAATCCTACTGTGTGGGACTTACTGGAGGTAACAAGAGGGGTAGTTGGCCCCCAAGGACATCCTTGGGGGACAACTACCCCTCCTATTACCTCCAGTAAGTACCACACAGCAGGATTGCTAAGATCTCATACCAGGCCACGCCCCTTGGATGGGGATTGAAGTCCCCTTCACTGCTGGGGGTCCTTAGTGGCCAACTAGCCTACCTCTTACCTCCAGTAAGCCCCACACAGTGGGATTGCTGAGAGGTGGACAGAAGCCATGCCCCCTTTCTCCACCACTCTGCAAACGCACCTCCTGGCACGCTCTTTGTTGGGGGATGAAGTCCTCTTGCCTCCTGAGGGTCCCTGGGGGCCAACTAGCCCACCAGGTACCTCCAGTAAGCCCCACACAGCTGGATTGCTGAGAGTGGTCTGAGGCCACGCCCCCTTTTTACACAACTCTGCAAACGCGCTGCCTGGCGCACTGCTGCTCAGGGGATGAAGTCCACTTGTGTCCTGAGGTCCTCAGGACACAAGAGGACCTCATCGCCCCACCAGCAGTGCGCCAAGAGGCGCGTTTGCAGAGTGGTGTAAAAAGGGGCGTGGCCTCAGACCACCTCTCTGCAATCCACCTGTGTGGCGCTTACTGGAGGTACCTGGTGGGCTAGTTGGCCCCCAGGGACCCTCAGTATTCAAGGGGACTTAATTCCCCAACTTAGAACGCGCCAGGGGGCGCGTTTGCATAGTGGTGCAGGGAGGGGGCGTGGCCTCCGGCGAGATGCCGGCTTTTCTTTTTTTTATATTTGTAGAAGGGGGGCTGTGTGGCCCTCCTTTTACTATTTTTGGGCCCTGGGGACCCCATCCCCCAGGGCCTGAGCATTTAAAAAAAACAAAAAAACGGGAAGGGGGCCGCGTGGCCTCCCTTCCCTGGGCTGCTATTGGCCCCGGGGACCCCATCCCCCGGGGCCTGGCCAGCATTTTTATTTTGGAGGGAGGCCGTGTGGCCCCCCTCCTGAGGCCTATAATGGCCCCGGGGACCCCATCCCCCAGGGCATTGCCTCGTTTATTTATTTTTAAATAAAATAGCACGGGAGGGGAGCCGCGTGGCCCCCTTCCCTTGGCCACTTCTGGCCCCGGGGACCCCATCCCCCGGGGCCTGGCCAGCCTGTGGTTTTTTGTTTTGTTTTTAGGAGGGGGCCTCGTGGGCCCCCTCCTTAGGCCAATTATGGCCCCGGAGACCCCATCCCCCGGGCCCAGCCTTCCTTTAAAAAAAAAAAAATAATAATTAAAAGGGAGGGGCCGCGTGGCCCCCCTCCCGGGACACTTCTGTCCCCGGGGACCCTATCCCCCGGGGTCGGCCCTCAAGTTGGGGGCTGTGGGGGGAGCCCCAATGCCCCCACGGTCCCACCGGCTCCCTGCCTCCTGCGGGAGCCGGCATTGCTTTTGGGCAAGGGGAGCTGCTTACATGCAGCTCCCCTTGCCCAAAAGCAATCTGCTTTGGTTTTTGGAAGCGAGAGCAGGTTTCCTGCTCTCGCGTCCAAAAACCAAAGCAGAGTTTGCTATGACAGGGCGGGAGCCGTGCTCCCGCCCTGCCATAGCAAACAGCAATGTCCCGGGGGTAGCCACTCCGGGACATTGCTGGAGCTGGCCCTGGGGGGTGGCGGTCCCCAGGGCCATCGAGGGCTCCAGGAGGGCCGCGCAGCCCCCCTCCCTTCATTTGCATAGCCCCGGGGAGGTGGTGGTCCCCGAGGCAGTTTGGGGGGGCTCGAGCCCCCCCATTAATTATTTTTCATAGCCCCAGGGAGGTGGCGGTCCCCCGGGCTCGGGGGCCCACAAGGCCCCACCCTAATTGCAAGAAAGCCCCGGGGAGGTGGCAGTCCCCGGGGCTTGGGGGGCCCGCGAGGTTCCCCCGCCCTTATTTCATTATACCCCGGGGAGGTGGCGGTCCCCGGGGCTGCGGGTCCCCCGTAACTGAATTTGGCATGCCCCTGGGACCTGGCCCACCTGGAGACTTAAGTACAACGAAGCGCGGGAGACCGCGCTTCTTTTTAAAATAATTTCAGCCGGATTAAAATTATAATTAAAAAACTGCTTTTTTGGCTTTCGGGGTCCTTGTGGGACCCCTGATCAGGCCTAGGGGGTCAGAGTGTTTCTACCCTGCCCCCTTTTCTTGTTTAACCTTTATTTTACTGTTTTCTTGTGACTCGATTACCGAGTCACAAGATGGCTGCCAACACATTCTGGTTTGGAGTGTTGGCAGCCAATCAGAGAAAAGCTCGTGCTCGGGAGGGTTTGCGAACCCTCCTCTGTGCTCAGATATCGATATTTTTATTTCTTGAATTTCTCAGCAACTACTGAACGGATTTACACCATTTAACAAAAAGAGTATGTAGTGTTTTCTCCTCGCGCGAGGTCATTGTTCTGTATGCTGTCTCGCGCTGCCCATTGGCACGCGAGCCTTTCCCCTGTTTACAGTTGGTGCACTAGGACAGTTGCAGTGACAGTTGGCGACCGCCTCAGAGGTGCTTGCACGCACTCGGCGCCCGTCTTTGGGAACATGTAATTTACAATAAACCTTACCTCTACTACTTCACGCCTCTTCCGTCATTACATTCATCGTGGCAACGAGTTTGTGGAACGAGTTCCCACACAGCACCCACGCAGATCTTTAAGGGATCAGAGGTGAAGCTACAACAGGAGGAGCGGAATTTACTTGATTGCAAAGAAAATTGCCATCAGATGAAGATTTTTCGTATTCAGTACAAGTAAGAAAGTTTTAAGCAACTGTGCCTTGGAGTAAAGCTGGAAGCGCACTACAATCTACACACAGACTGTGAGGCTCTGCTACGCGTCAGGAAGGAATTCTCCCGGAAGAGGTGCCCTTGTGCTCCGCCCGCACCTGACGTGGCTCAAGCTGGTAGGAGAGCGGAACACCATGGGAGGCGGAGGAGCATGACGCATCTTCCCTGTGAGGTCCGTACTCTTCCGTCCACTGCGGGGGAACAGACGACAGAGGAAAACAGCGGGACCTGTCAGCGCTTCGCTTCTTCAGCTCGCCTGTCAGCTCCCTCAGCCTTCGCGTGTGAGTCTCTAGCAGTGACCCGTTTTCTTCACAGATGGCTCATACTCCACATAGCACATGGTAACGTCTTGGCTTATATCTATACAAAGTTCTCTGCGATGCAAGGATCTTTCAGGTACTGCTTTAAATCATATGCTTTACTTCCCTCTCCCTAGTGCGCGCATTCAATCTCGGTGACACGCACACCTTTGACTTTTCTCTATGAAAATAAGCGTGCACTGACTTACACAGTGACACGCACACCTCGTAATTTATAAATGTGAGCATTGAATCCCGGCTAATCGGTGAGACGCACACCCTTTTTCGTCCATTTTTCCATAATAAGCGTGCACTGACCTTCACGGTGACCCGCACACCTGGTCATTTTTTGACTCATAAGGTTTATCCCGTTCCTGGTGTTATTCAACGATTCTCGTTCATTCTATCATATCATTGTTTGTGACACTTTCCCCCATTATCTCTAAAGTATTTTTCATAGTTTTTCCAGCCTTTTTTTATAAAGATTCTCCGACTTCACCATGCAGGCAGTCCAGCCTCCACCTCCATTTTTAGACTCATCTGGAGAGCCACCTGTAAAATGGCGACATTGGCTCGATGCATTTGAGACCTATTTAGGGGCAATTGGTGCACACAGGTTCAGACCAGAAAGGAAAAAGTTTTTAATCTTACACTCTCTTGGATTTGAAGGGAGGGCTACACTAAAGCACTTGCCTGAGCCTGAAGCAATAGAGGGTGAGGAACCAGATGAATATCAGAGCACCATTAGGAAATTAGCTAAGAGATATGATGTCCAGCCTAGCGTAGTTGTGTTAAGACAAATTCTTTAAACGTGTGCAAAAGAATGATGAAGATGTGGACACATACATCACAGCTCTTAGGAAAATGATTGCTGATTGCGAATTCGAAAACTTCAGTGAGCAGTTGGTTCGCGACCAGTTTATAAGCCAATGCTCTGACAGAACTATTAGACAACAGCTACTGTCGTTAGAAAACCCCTCTTTGGAAGAGTCAATTCGCATCGCAAAAAGTATTAAAACTTCTCAAGCATCGGTGAAGGAACTTGAAAACTAGACTACAGAAGTAGTCACTCCTGTACGCATTACTAATTACAAGAGGAAAAAAAGATACCCCACAGAGCAGTTTTTTCAGAAGAACTGACATTTGTTTTAGGTGTGGTAATTCCGTTCATACAAAAAATGGTAGGCCATGTCCAGCTAAAAATGTTGTGTGTCGGTCTTGTGGCAAAGTGGGCCATTTTGACAAAGTATGCCAGAGTCACAAAAGAGAAAATGTGCGGAGAGGGCGCGTCAAAGACAACAGTGACAGTGAAAATGATGATCCCCTGGAAGAATTAAAAGATGATTCTGGTAGTTAAGGACAGCGATATCAGAACAGGTGATCCCAATGACTGTGTAGACCCCTATGTTGACATAACTGTTGGAGAAAAGAAGTTACGCCTTCTTGTGGATTCAGGTGCACGTATCACCATGATTACAGAGTCACTTTTTAAAGCTAATTGGGGAGATAGGCCGTTACTTCCCCGGATCGTGCCCCTGTGTCCTACGAAGGAAGAAAAATCGACCTTCATGGATACTTTGAAGACGTGATGGAGTTCAAAAACAGGCGCATTCATGGTAAAATATATGTGGCCATACATGGGTTGAATATCCTAGGGTGGTTTCACCAAGGGTTGTTTGACATGATGTTATGCTCAGGTGCAAAGGAACAGGTCTTGGCTATTCGCGATTCTACTCAAGTGGAAAAACTTCTTAACAAATATCCTAAAGTCTTCTTGGGAGAATTAGGAAAAATCAAAGGTTTCAAACATAGAATAAAAGTTAAAGAAGACGCTATTCCCGTAAGACAAACTGAGAAGTGTACCATTTTGCATAAGGGAAGATTTGGAAAAAGAGCTTGTGTCTATGCGTAAGAGAGGAGTGATCGAGCCTGTCGAATCATCGGATTGGTCATCTTCATTAGTCGTAGCACGGAAAAAAACAACGAGTTGAGGATTTGCATTGACTTGCGCAGCCTGAACAAAGTAATTTGGGTTGACTCGCTCCCTCTACCCAACAGCTCTGAAATGTTGGGCATGGTAGCAGGAGCAAAAATATTTTCTAAACTCGACCTGGCGTCTGCATATCACCAGGTTGAACTCGACGGGGACGTCATCTCACAGCGTTTAATTCTCCCTCAGGCATGTTTCAATTCTGTCGCATGCCGTTTGGCCTGGCCTCGGCAGCTTCAGTTTTTCAGCGTCTCATGGTCAATCTACTCAAAGGCATCAAAAACGTGGCAATTTTCCAAGACGATGTCCTCATATACGCTGCTGACCAGACAGAACATGATGAAACTCTGGGACAGGTACTTTCCACCATTCAAGAGCATGGGGTTGTGCTTAAACGGGACTAATGTGTGTTCTCAAAAGACACTGTAGAATACCTGGGTCACACTATCTCTAGTGCTGGTGTCACGCCTAAACCCAGTCTTGTCCAAGCCATTGTGGATGCCACAGCCCCAAAGGACAAAACTGGCGTGAAATCCCTGCTGGGTCTGACTGAATTTTATTCACGGTTCATTCCCGATTATGCTACCAGAATACGGCCCATTTCTAATTTGCTCAAACATCAAACTGAGTTTGTGTGGGATGAAGGATGTAAGCATGCATTTGAATGGCTCAAAACTCAACTCAGCACAGTCAAAGCCTTAAAACCATTGGAACCCTTGATACGCTGCACCCTGACTGTAGACGCCAGCTGTTATGGTCTGGGTGCTGTCCTGACCCAGGATGTAGGTACTCAGGTACACACTATTGGCTTCGCATCCAGGGTGCTGAGGGACACTGAATCACACTATTCGGTCGTAGAAAAGGAACTTCTTGCTTGTTGGTGGGCTATTGAAAAGTTCAAGTGCTACCTATGGGGCAGGAAGTTTACTCTACAAACAGACCACAAACCATTAGTAGCCATTTTGGGGAACACCAACCATCGCAACACCACGCCACGGATAGCCCGTCTTGCATCCAAACTGCTCCAATTCAACTTCGATGTTGTACACATCTCTGGAGGAAAGAACGTTCAAGCGGATGCTCTTTCACGTTTGCCTCCCATTCCCAACGAGTCAGTGGTTGGCAAGAAGCATATTGATGATGATGAGCATGAAGACTGCATAGTTGCAAGGGACGAACTACATAATGTGTGTTCCGTTGGAGAAAGCAGCTGGTATGCTGCCATGGACTCAGATGAAACATTGAAAGATGTAAAACAATACATTATCAATGGGTGGCGTAAAGAGAGGAATGTTAATGTTGATGTTCAACCATTTGTAAAAGTTTGTGATGAGCTATCACTAGAAGATGGTCTTGTTTTCAGACTAGATAAAATAGTTCCCCCGTTCAATATTAGGAAAACACTGTTAACCAATGAAATGAATGAAATGAAATGAAATTTGTACTTGTAAAGCGCACCCATACCCCCAAAGGGGTGTCCAGGCGCTGTACGCATACCGCTGTGGAACCCTTCCTGGCTTTTCCCTGTGAAATGTCCACTCCTGGGCACCCCCAGGGTGAAGCCAGGCATCCCAGCGCTGTTTGGCCGTTGTGGAGATTAAGCAAGCTATTGCCCAGAGTTGCAGAGTGGGACCCATGATTAGAATAGGCACCGAGGTGAGAATTATCAGGTCCGAGGAAATTGAGCCCAAGACCCGCCGAGGCGGGAATTGAACCCTGGTCCCGGGCCAGATCTCTGCATCAGGGTCTGCCGCTCTAACCATTGAGCCACACTTCTCCACAAGGCTCACGTGGGACACCTGGGAGACACACTCACCAAACGTAGGATTCGTGAATACTTCTGGTGGCCCCAAATGGACAGAGACATTGATGCTCTGGTCTTAGAGTGTACCATTTGTGCGGGTAGCGATAAGACTCTACGCACTTCCAATCCCCCCCCTCACTCCGATACCTCTTCCTGGGAAACATTGGGTATTGATGTTGTGGGTCCATTCCACACCCTACCCCATCAGACTCGGTTTGCTATAGTTTTAGGTGACTACTATTCAAAATGGCCCGAAGTCAAGTTTGTACCCAAAGCTGACTCAAAAGAGATTCTTGAGTTTATGAAAGATCTTCATGAGGGAGGGCTTTCCCAAGACTGTCATCTCAGACAACGGGGTACAGTTAGTCTCAGCTGATGTTGAAGAATTCCTTAAAGAATCCTCCATCATCCACCTCAAAAGCTCACTCTATCATCCCCAAACCAATGGGCTTGTGGAGATTCAACAGAGTCATTGGGGATTGTATAAAGTGGGCCATTGATCATAACAAAGCCATACCCGCTGCTGTGAGAACTATGCTGTGGTTCTACAGGACCACACCCCACTCATCCACGGGTGTTTTCCCCTTTGAACTCCTCAAAGGCAGGAAGCCCTGCATGGATTTTAGGCCAGCATGGATGTCCAAGTGGTTCAAACGCAGCGCATCAGCACAAGTGTTGATGTGATGGTTAGAAACAAAGTTAGTGACGTACAAAACAAGCAAAAAACATATTTTGATGTCAGGAAACATGTTTCCAACAGAAAGTTTGCTGTAGGTGACATAGTGAAAATAAAGAGACAGGGCTTTGTTAAAAAGAGTGAATCTAAGTTCAGCGAACCGGTCTCATTGATAAAATATGTGGCAGTGCTGTACGTGTCAATAAGTGTAATTGGTGGAACATGAACAAGATCGTAAAAGTCAATGACAAGGTTGGTGAGAGGCCAAGTATAAGTTCTGATGTGGCCTCGTCACACTCTTCTGTTCCTAGATACTGTGATTTTGATGTTCTCAATAACCCTCTTGCTTCCCCCAGGAGGAGTTCCAGAGTTGTCAGATTACCCGTAAGGTACAGGTAATTTCTTTACCTCTTTTTCTCTCTCTTTCTCTCTCTCTCCTTCTCGCTCTCTCTCCTTCTCGCTCTCTCTCCTTCTCGCTCTCTCTCCTTCTCGCTCTCTCTCTCTCACTTTTCTCCGCTCACCTTCTTCCTCTTTCCACCTTTTAGGAAAGGAGATATATGTAGTGTTTTCTCCTCGCGTAAGGTCATTGTTCTGTATGCTGGCTCTCGCTGCCCATTGGCATGCGAGCCTTTCTCCTGTTTACAGTTGGTGCACTATGACAGTTGCAGTGACAGTTGGCGACCGCCTCAGAGGTGCTTGCACGCACTCGGCGCCCGTCTGTGGGAACTTGTAATTTACAATAAACCTTACCTCTACTACTTCACGCCTCCTCCGTCATTACAGAGTACTTTCAGAACCAAGAGCTACCTTTTTTCCAAATTTGGTGTAATTCCGTTCAGCAGTTCGGGCTGTAGACGTGTCTAAAGTTCCTATGGAAATTAACATGGGGAAAACGTGTTTTGGGACCCCCCTTTTTTCTCTGCCCCCGCTTGACGAATCACCCCGAAACTTTCAGGGCAGGAGCTGACCTGAGTGAACCATTAGTTTTGAAGATTTCGGGAAGATTTGTCAAACGGCACCAAAGATATTGGCAAAAGAAAAAACGCTTTTTGAATAGAAACAAGGTCCTAACTATAACTACCTACTGACAACCGCAAGTAGGTAATTTATATATATATATATATTTATATATATATATATATATATTCACTGAAAAAACCATAGGTTTTAGGGACAGTTATAGTTAGTTGGACATTTCACTCGTACAAAACCCGTGAAATTCCCCGTTATAGTTAGTTCAGCTAACTATAACTCGCGCCCCGCAATGCACTGCTGATGACGTCACATATTACATCACTCATGACATGGTCAGTGACATCACTGATGACATCACTGATGACATCTCAAATGACATCACTGATGACATCACTGATGACATCATCCAGTGACTGTGTTTCGGTAAAGTTTAAATATGTTTAATATATATGCCATGGTGTATTGAATAATGAGTGGGTGTATAAGTGTCTGGATGGATGATATAGTAGGTGCATGACTGACTATTAGTGAGTGATTAAACGTATCTTACTAAATGCATGGGTTAGTTACTAAACTGTGTGAATGTCTTTATCCGTCTGTCTGTTGGTGTGTAAGTGGCTGCATGGGTTTGTAAATAGCTACATGAGTGTCTATATGAGTTATTGATTGGTTGTCTGAGTATCTGTATGGGTGCCTGAGTGTTTGTGTGGATGGGGTGTGTGTGACTGCACATAGATGTATCAGTGGGTGATTCACTGGGTGCATGGTTTCAAGAGTGCATCTGTGATGAACTGTGTGGGTGAGTGTGTGTATGGGTGTGTTAGTGAGTGAATGTATATCTCAGTGGTACATGTGTGAGTAACTACATATGTGAAAGGCAGTATATATGTGTGTTGTAGTATATAAATGGGTATAAGTGAGAGTGTGTGATTGTGAGAGTGGCTGTATGGATGAGTGTGTACTTGTATTAGTGATTGTATAAGAGCGTAAGAATGTGCTAGTATTTGTATGAGTAAGTGAGCTGGTGTGCGTATAACTGTATAGGTGAGTAAATGGCAGTGTGATTAATTATTTCCATGACTGACTAGGTGTGTGAGTACCTCTATGGATGAGTGGCGGTGTGTGAGTGTCTATGTAGGTGTATTAGTGCATATGATAGTCCTGTACTGAGTGACCGTAAGTATGAGTGACTGTACAGGTGAGAGAGTGGATGTGTGTGTAGACCTAAGAATCAGTGAGTGGGTATGTAGTTATTGGTGTTGGAGTGTCTATGGTTTTGATAATGGCAGTCTGTAATTTAGAGTGGGTGTATCAAAGGTTATATTAGGGTGTGAGAGGATGCATGAAATTATCACATGGATGATGTCATCAGTGATGTCATTTGAGATGTCATCAGTGATGTCACTGACCATGTCATGAGTTATGTAATATGTGACGTCATCAGCAGTGCATTGCGGGCGCGAGTTATAGTTAGCTGAACTAACTATAACGGGGGAATTTCACGGGTTTTGTACGAGTGAAATGTCCAACTAACTATAACTGTCCCTAAAACCTATGGTTTTTTCAGTGAATTTCAAAGGTTTTTTAAATGCTAATTTCTAACTATAACGTGTCTGAAACCTATGGTTTTTTCAGTGAATTTCAAATGCTAATTTCTAACTATAACGTACCTGAAACCTATGGTTTTTTCAGTGAATTTCAAAGGTTTTTTAAATGCTAATTTCTAACTATAACGCCCCTAAAACCTATGGTTTTTTCAGTGAATTTCAAAGGTTTTGTAAATGTCAATTTTTAAATGTATTAATTGTTATATTTATTTTTTTGATACTGATTTACTACATTTTTTAAAACTATTTATTTTTAGATATTTTATTTATTAAATTACATTGTAATTGCATTATACATTACATTACAAAATATACTTTCTCAGAATGAATTACTTTAGTTTAAATACTTTGCAAATAGGCAATAGACTTTTAAGTACAGTAGTTACAGTTGTTGCAATGGGCAACACAATTTCAAACACAATGCAACATTGAGCTCAATGTGATTTTCTAGTTAAATGCAATTAGTTACTTTATGGATTACTTTTCTAACCACAGGACTGGATCCTAGATTCAGTCCTGGGACATCTCCTGTAAACAGTTGAGTAAAAGCGTTTTGGTTACAGTAGTGATTTTTAAGGAATATTATTGTATTTTAAAAGTTGACACTTAGAAACTTTTTCACATAGAATCACCAATGTTATCCTATGGGAGGAAATTCACTTAGCAGGTAAGTAGTGTTATCGTTACTTTTTCTTACTCAGTGTTGGATCCTGGATCCAGCACTGGTGCATCTCCTGTAAACAGTTGAAAGAATGCATTTAAGTCATACAGGCGATTTTTAAGGAATATTTGTAATTTGTGAAAATCGACACTTTGAAACTTTTCTGCTGAAAACCAGACAATGGATTCCTATGGAAGGAAATAAAAGTTACTGGTAAGTACGGTTAGAATAACTTTTTAGGGTCAGTGCTGGGCTAAAAGATGCAGCACTGGGTTCTCTCCTGATAACAGGTGAGTAAATCGGAATTCGTAGTTCGGTTGATTTTAGAGGAATATTATAAAGTTCCAAAACTCCACACTTAGAAGAATTTCCAAGTGAAACCAGTCAATGTTAGCCTATGGAAGGAAATTCAAGTTACTGGTAAGTACGGTTAAAATTACTTTTCAGGATCAGTACTGGGATGAAAGATGCAGCACTGGGTTCTCTCCTGATAACAGGTGAGTAAATCGGAATTCGTAGTTCGGTTGATTTTAGAGGAATATTATAAAGTTCCAAAACTCCACACTTAGAAGAATTTCCAAGTGAAACCAGTCAATGTTAGCCTATGGAAGGAAATTCAAGTTGCTGGTAAGTACGGTTAAAATTACTTTTCAGGATCAGTACTGGGCTGAAAGATGCAGCACTGAGGTCTCTCCTGATAACAGGTGAGTAAATCGGAATTCGTATTTCGGCCGATTTTAGAGGAATATTTGTAGGTTTCAAAAATCGACACTTAGAAACTTTTTCAGCAAAAAGCAGGCAATGATATCCTATGGAAGGAAATTCAAGTTACTGGTAAGTGCGGTTAAAGTTACTTTTCAGGATCAGTACTGGGCTGAAAGATGCAGCACTGAGGTCTCTCCTGATAACAGGTGAGTAAATTGGAATTCGTATTTCGGCTGATTTTAGATGAATATTTGTATGTTTCAAAAATCGACACTTAGAAACTTTTTCAGCAAAAAGCAGGCAATGATATCCTATGGAAGGAAATTCAAGTTACTGGTAAGTACGGTTAAAATTACTTTTCAGGATCAGTACTGGGCTGAAAGATGCAGCACTGAGGTCTCTCCTGATAACAGGTGAGTAAATCGGAATTCGTATTTCGGCAGATTTTAGAGGAATATTTGAACAATGGTGAAGGGAGGGGCGGGGCCTGAGGTGACATCTGTGCAAACGCGCCCCGTGGCGCGTTTTAAGTTGGGGGATTAAGTTCCCTTGAATCATGAGGGTCCCTGGGGCCCAACTAGCCCACCAGGAACCTCCAGTATGCGCCAGGGGCTGCGTTGCAGAGACGTGTACAGAGGCCACGCCCCTTTTACACCTCTCTGCAACGCAGCTCTGTGGCGCTTTTTAGAAGTACATGGTGGGCTAGTTGGCCCCCAGGGACCCTCAGGATTGAAGGGGATTTAATTCCCCATCTTAAAAACGCGCCACGGGGCCTGTTTGCACACATGTCACCTGAAGCCCCGCCCCCTCCCTTCACCACTGTGCAAACGCGCCCCGTGGCGCGTTTTAAGTTGGGGGATTAAGTCCCCTTGAATCCTGAGGGTCCCTGGAGTCCAACTAGCCCACCATGTACTTCTAAAAGCGCCACAGAGCTGCGTTGCAGAGAGGTGTAAAAGGGGCGTGGCCTCTGTACACCTCTCTGCATCGCAGCCCCTGGCGCATACTGGAGGTTCCTGGTGGGCTTGTTGGCCCCCAGGGACCCCCAGTATTCAAGGGGAATTACTTCCCTTCTTAAAACGCGCCAGGGGGCGCGTTTGCAGAGTACTGCAGGGAGGGGGCGGGGCCTCCGGCACGATGCCGGTCGTTTTTTTTTTCCGTTTTTTTTTAATGGGAGGGGGGCTGCGTGGCCCCCTTCCCTTGCCCACTTTGGCCCCGGGGACCCCATCCCCCGGGGCCTGAGCATTTTATTTTATTTTTTAAATTTAAAAAAAAAAACGGGAAGGGGCCGGTGGCCCCCTTCCCTGGGCCTGTATTGGCCCCGGGGACCCCATCCCCGGGGCATGGCCTCGATTTTTTTATTTTTTTTATTTGGAGGGGGGCTGCGTGGCCCCCCTCCTCAGGCCATTTAAGGCCCCGGGGACCCATCCCCGGGGCCGGCCTTGCACTTTTTAAAACATTTTTTTTTTTTTTTAATTTGGGGAGGGGGCTGCGTGGCCCCCTCCCTGGCCACTTATGGCCCCGGGGACCCCATCCCCCAGGGCCTGGCCTCTCGTTGGGGACTGTGGGGGTCCCCAAACCCCCACAGTCCCGCCGGCTCCCCGTGTCCTACGGGAGCCGGCATTGCTTTTCAGCATGGGGAGCAGCTAACATGCTGCTTCCCATGTGGAAAAGCAATTGGGTTTGGATATTGGAGCGAGAGCAGGTTTCCTGCTCTCTTTCAAAATGCAAACCAAGTTTGCTATGATAGGACGGGAGCCGCGAGGCTCCCGTCCTGTCATAGCAAACTACAGTGTCCCGGGGTAGGCACCCCGGGACACTGCAGGAGCCGGCCCTGGGGGTGGCGGTCCCCAGGGCCATCAAGGGCTCCAGGAGGGGGGCCGCGCGGCCCCCCTCCCAACTATTTCACAGCCCCGGGGAGGTGGTGGTCCACTGGGCTTTGGGGGTCCGTAACGGACCCCCATATTCAAATGTTTAGTGCCCCGGGGAGGTGGCGGTCCCTGGGGTGTGTGGGGGCTGGAGCCCCCCACACAGGTTAAATTAACAAATAAAGAAGCCCCGGGGGTGGCGGTCCCGGGGCTGCGGGAGGGCCAAGAGCCCTCCCGCACCCTTTTTCTAAAGCCCCGGGGGTGGCGGTCCTCGGGGCTTGGGGGCCTTAGAGGCCCCCCTTCATAAATTAACACCCCCACCATGCCCCCGGGACTTGGGCCACCCGGGGGCAACTACCATCGAGCGCGGGAGACCGCGCTTCGATTTTCTTTTTTCCGGCAGGATCCGCGCTCCCTGAGCGCATCCTGCCGATTTAAAAAAAAAATGCTTTTTTCTACCCAGGGGTCCTTGTGGGACCCCTGAGCAGACCTAGGGGGTCAGGGTGTTTCTACCCTGCCCCCTTTGTGCGTTTTGCGCACTTTTTTACTGCTTTCTTGTTCCTCGGTTCTACCGAGGAACAAGATGGCTGCCAACACTTCCTGGTTTGGAGTGTTGACAGCCAATTAGCAGACAGCTCGTGATCGGGAGGGTGCGCGAATCCGACGCGGCCATAGATATATATGTGATTTTTCTTTTGATTTTCTCAGGAACTACTGAACGGATTTACACCATTTAACAAAAGGGTTCTTTCTGAACCAAGAACTACCTCTTTGCCAAATTTAGTGTAATTCCGTTCAGCAGTTCGGGCTGTAGCCGTGTCTAAAGTTTCCTATGGGAAAATGAATGGGGAAAACACGTTTTGGGGACCCCCTTTTTCTCGGCCCCCGCTTGACGAATCACTGAGTGGAGAACGAAACGCGTCGGTGTAGCCTTGATATCTGATGAATTGAAAATTAAAAGAACATGAACTACTAAACCTGGGAGTGCGAGCCCGTTTTTTCCTCGAGCAGAGGGATGTGGATGGAATATATATATATATATATATATATATATATACACACACACACACACATATATATATTCACTGAAAAAACCATAGGTTTTAGGGACAGTTATAGTTAGTTGGACATTTCACTCGTACAAAACCATAGAAATTCCCCCGTTATAGTTAGTTCAGCTAACTATAACTCGCGCCCCCGCAATGCACTGCTGATGACGTCACATATTACATCACTCATGACATGGTCAGTGACATCACTGATGACATCTCAAATGACATCACTGATGACATCACTGATGACATCATCCAGTGACTGTGTGTTTCTGTAAAGTTTAAATATGTTTAATATATATAGGGAAAGGCGTATTGAAGAATGAGTGGGTGTATAAGTGTCTGAATGGATGATTTAGTACGTGAGTGACTGACTCTACAAGTGAGTGATTAAATGTATCTTACTGAATGCATGGGTTAGTGACTAAACTGTGTGAATGTCTGTATCCGTCTGTCTGTTTGTTTGTAAGCGGCTGCATGGCTTTCTGAATAGCTACATGAGTGTCTACATTGGTTATTGATTGATTGTCTGAGTATCTGTATGGGTGCCTGAGTGTGTGTGTTGGTGGGGTGTGTGTGACTCTGTGCATAGATGTGTGAGTTGGTGATTCACTGGGTGCATGGTTTCAAGAGTGCATCGGTGATGGACTGTATGGGTGGGTGAGTGTGTGTATGGGTGTGTTAGTGATTGAATGTATATCTCAGTGGTACATATGTGAGTAACTACATATGTGAAAGGCAGTATATATGTGTGTTGGAGTATATAAATGGCTATAAGTGAGAGTGTGTGATTCTGAGAGTGGCTGTATGGATGAGTGTGTACTTGTATCAGTGATTGTATAAGAGCGTAAGAATGTGCTAGTATTTGTATGAGTAAGTGAGCTGGTGTGTGTATAACTGTATAGGTGAGTAAATGGGTGTGTCATTAAGTTTTTTGCATGACTGACTAGGTGTGTGAGTACCTCTATGGATGAGTGGCGGTGTGTGAGTGTTTATATAGGTGTATGAGTGCATATGATAGTCCTGTACTGAGTGACTAAGTACGAGTGACTGTACGGGTGAGTGAGTGGATGTGTGTGTAGACCTAAGAATCAGTGAGTGGGTATGTAGTTTTTGGTGTTGGAGTGTCTATGGTTTTGAGAATGGCAGTCTGTAATTTAGAGTGGGTGTATCAAAAGTAATATTAGGGTGTGAGAAGATGCATGAAATTATCACATGGATGATGTCATCAGTGATGTCATTTGAGATGTCATCAGTGATGTCACTGACCATGTCATGAGTGATGTAATATGTGACGTCATCAACAGTGCATTGCGGGCGCGAGTTATAGTTAGCTGAACTAACTATAACGGGGGAATTTCTATGGTTTTGTACGAGTGAAATGTCCAACTAACTATAACTGTCCCTAAAACCTATGGTTTTTCAGTGAATTTCAAAGGTTTTTTAAATGCTAATTTCTAACTATAACGTGTCTGAAACCTATGGTTTTTTCAGTGAATTTCAAAGGTTTTTTAAATGCTAATTTCTAACTATAACGTGCCTGAAACCTATGATTTTTAAGTGAATTTCAAAGGTTTTTTTAAATGCTAGTTTCTAACTATGCCTACAGAGGTAGGACATGTGAAGAAAGAAGAAAAAACGCACAGAAAGAAGCAAAAGATGTGCAGAAAGAACCAACAGAGGAGCAGAAAGAGGCCTTGTTGCAAAATCATCCTGTGCCCACAACTTTTTCAGACGGGTACTGGTGGTAACTGACTCTGACTAACCAGAGCCAGTGCTATGCTAAAAGACACTTAGAATACAGTGAAAACACCTACATACACTAGGGAACACTATGCGTTGGGGTACCCCTGTGATTAGCATGACCTCCTCTGCAAGTCCCTAGTACATAATAGGGCAGGGGATTAAAACTACCTCTTAAAACGCGCTACAGGGCGCGTTTGCACAGTGGTGAAGGGAGGGGGCCTGAGGTGACATGTGTGCAAACGCACTCCGTGGCGCGTTTTAAGTTGCGGATTAAGTCCCTTGAATTCTGAGGGTCCCTGGGGCCCAACTAGCCCCCAGGTACCTACAGTTAGGACCACAGAGCTGAGTTGCAGAGAGGCGTTCCGAGGCCACGCACCTTTTTTCACCTCTCTGCAACGCAACTCTGTTGTGCTTACTGAAGGTACCTGGTGGGCTAGATGGCCCCCAGGGTCCCTCAGGATTCAAAGGGAATTAATTCCCCAACTTAAAACGCACCACAGGGCGTGTTTGCGCACATGTCACCTGAGGCCCCGCCCCTCCCTTCACCACTGTGCAAACGCGCCCCGTGGTGCGTTTTAAGTTGGGGGATTAGGTCACCTTGAATCCTGAGGGTCCCTGGGGCCCAACTAGCCCACTAGGTACTTCCAGTAAGCACCATAGGCCTGCGTTGCAACGCCTGTAACAAATTGTGCAGTTGTGTTTAGGTAGTGAAGAGGGTCGTGCTGGGGGTAGTGTTTTAGGGTTTAGGGTAGTGCAGTTGTGTTTGGGTAGTGTAGGGGTACTGCTGGGGGTAGTTTTTTAGGGTTTAGGGTAGTGCAGTGGTGTTTGGGTAGTGTAGTGGTTCGTGCTGGGGGTAGTTTTTAGGGTTTAGGGTAGTGCAGTGGTGTTTGTGTAGTGTAGGGGGTAGTGTTTTAGGGTTTAGGGTAGTGCAGTGGTGTTTGTGTAGTGTAGGAGGTCGTGTTTTAGGGTTTAGGGTAGTGCAGTGGTCTTTGGGTAGTGTAGGGAGTCGTGCGGGGGTAGTGTTTTAGGGTTTAGGGTAGTGTAGGGGGTCATGCGGGGGTAGTGTTTTAGGGATTAGGGTAGTGCATTGGTGTTTGGGTAGTGTAGGGGGTCATGCGGGGGTAGTGTTTTAGGGTTTAGGGCAGTGCAGTGGTGTTTGGGTAGTGTAGGGGGTCGTGCTGGGGGAGTGTTTTAGGGTTTAGGGCAGTGCAGTGCTGTTCGGGTAGTGTAGGGGGTTGTGCTGGGGGTAGTATTTTAGGGTTTAGGGTAGTGCAGTGGTGTTCGGGTAGTGTAGGGGGTCGTGCTGGGGGTAGTGTTTCAGGGTTTAGGGCAGTGCAGTGGTGTTCGGGCAGTGTAGGGGGTGGTGTTTCAGGGTTTAGGGCAGTGCAGTGGTGTTCGGGCAGTGTAGGGGGTCGTGCAGGGGGTGGTGTTTCAGGGTTTAGGGCAGTGGTGTTCGGGCAGTGTAGGGGGTCGTGCTGGGGGTGGTGTTTCAGGGTTTGGGGCAGTGCAGTGGTGTTCAGGCAGTAAAGGGGTCGTGCTGGGGGTGGTGTTTCAGGGTTTAGGGCAGTGCAGTGGTGTTCGGGCAGTGTAGGGGGCTGTGCAGGGGGTGGTGTTTCAGGGTTTAAGGCAGTGCAGTGGTGTTCGGGCAGTGTAGGGGGTCATGCAGGGGGTGGTGTTTCAGGGTTTAGGGCAGTGCAGTGGTGTTTGGGCAGTGTAGGGGGTTGTGCTGGGGCTGGTGTTTCAGGGTTTAGGGCAGTACAGTGGTGTTCGGGCAGTGTAGGGGGTCGTGCTGGGGCTGGTGTTTCAGGGTTTAGGGCAGTGCAGTGGTGTTCAGGCAGTGTAGGGGGTTGTGCTGGGGCTGGTGTTTCAGGGTTTAGGGCAGTGCAGTGGTGTTCGGGCAGTGTAGGTGGTCGTGCTGGGGCTGGTGTTTCAGGGTTTAGGGCAGTGCAGTGGTGTTCGGGCAGTGTAGGGGTCATGCTGGGGCTGGTGTTTCAGGGTTTAGGGCAGTGCAGTGGTGTTCGGGCAGTGTAGGGGGTCATGCTGGGGCTGGTGTTTCAGGGTTTAGGGCAGTGCAGTGGTGTTCGGGCAGTGTAGGGGGTCTTGCTGGGGCTGGTGTTTCAGAGTCTAGGGCAGTGCAGTGGTGTTCGGGCAGTGTAGGGGGTCTTGCTGGGGCTGGTGGTTTAGGGCAGTGCAGTGGTGTTCGGGCAGTGTAGGGGGTCGTGCTGGGGGTGGTGTTTCAGGGTTTAGGGCAGTGCAGTGGTGTTTGGGCAGTGTAGGGGGTCGTGCTGGGACTAGTGTTTCAGGATTTAGGGCAGAGCAATGGTGTTCAGGCAGTGTAGGGGGTTTTGCTGGAGGTGGTGTTTCAGGGTTTAGGGCAGTGCAGTGGTGTTCGGGCAGTGTAGGGGGTCGTGCTGGGGCTGGTGTTTCAGGGTTTAGGGCAGTGCAGTGGTTTTCGGGCAGTGTAGGTGGTCGTGCTGGGGCTGGTGTTTCAGGGTTTAGGGCAGTGCAGTGGTGTTCGGGCAGTGTACGGGGTTGTGATGGGGCTGGTGTTTCAGGGTTTAGGGCAGTGCAGTGGTGTTCGGGCAGTGTAGGGGGTAGTGCTGGGGGTGGTGTTTCAGGGTTTAGGGCAGTGCAGTGGTGTTCGGGCAGTGTAGGGGGTCGTGCTGGGGCTGGTGTTTCAGGGTTTAGGGCAGTGCAGTGGTGTTCGGGCAGTGTAGGGGGTCGTGCTGGGGGTGGTGTTTCAGGGTTTAGGGCAGTGCAGTGGTGTTCGGGCAGTGTAGGGGGTCATGCTGGGGGTGGTGTTTCAGGGTTAAGGGCAGTGCAGTGGTGTACGGGCAGTATAGGGGGTCTTGCTGGGGGTGGTGTTTCAGGGTTTAGGGCAGTGCCGTGGTGTTCGGGCAGTGTAGGGGGTCGTGCTGGGGCTGGTGTTTGAGGGTTTAGGGTAGTGCAGTGGTGTTCGGGCAGTGTAGGTGGTCGTGCTGGGGCTGGTGTTTCAGGGTTTAGGGCAGTGCAGTGGTGTTCGGGCAGTGTACGGGGTTGTGCTGGGGCTGGTGTTTCAGGGTTTAGGGCAGTGCAGTGGTGTTCGTGCAGTGTAGGGGGTCGTGCTGGGGGTGGTGTTTCAGGGTTTAGGGCAGTGCAGTAGTGTTTGGGCAGTGTAGGGGATCATGCAGGGGGTGGTGTTTCAGGGTTTAGGGCAGTGCAGTGGTGTTCGGGCAGTGTAGGGGGTCATGCTGGGGTGGTGTTTCAGGGTTTAGGGCAGTGCAGTGGTGTTCGGGCAGTGTAGGGGGTCGTGCAGGGGGTGGTGTTTCAGGGTTTAGGGCAGTGCAGTGGTGTTCGGGCAGTGTAGGGGTCGTGCTGGGGCTGGTGTTTCAGGGTTTAGGGCAGTGCAGTGGTGTTCGGGCAGTGTAGGGGGTCTGCTGGGGGTGGTGTTTCAGGGTTTAGGGCAGTGGTGTTCGGGCAGTGTAGGGGGTCTTGCTGGGGGTGGTGTTTCAGGGTTTAGGGCAGTGCAGTGGTGTTCGGGCAGTGTAGGGGGTCTTGCTGGGGGTAGTGTTTCAGGGTTTAGGGCAGTGCAGTGGTGTTCGTTCAGTGTAGGGGTTCGTGCTGGGGATGGTGTTTCAGGGTTTAGGGCAGTGCAGTAGTGTTCGGGCAGTGTAGGGGTCCGTGCAGGGGGTGGTGTTTCAGGGTTTAGTGCAGTGGTGTTCGGGCAGTGTAGGGGGTCGTGCTGGGGGTGGTGTTTCAGGGTTTAGGGCAGTGCAGTGGTGTTCGGGCAGTGTAGGGGGTTGTGCTGGGGGTGGTGTTTCAGGGTTTAGGGCAGTGGTGTTCGGGCAGTGTAGGGGGTCTTGCTGGGGGTGGTGTTTCAGGGTTTAGGGCAGTGTAGTGGTGTTCGGGCAGTGTAGGGGGTCATGAAGGGGGTGGTGTTTCAGGGTTTAGGGCAGTGCAGTGGTGTTCGGGCAGTATAGGGGTCGTGCTGGGGGTGGTGTTTCAGGGTTTAGGGCAGTGCAGTGGTGTTCGGGCAGTGTAGGGGGTCGTGCTGGGGGTGGTGTTTCAGGGTTTAGGGCAGTGGTGTTCGGGCAGTGTAGGGGGTCTTGCTGGGGGTGGTGTTTCAGGGTTTAGGGCAGTGCAGTGGTGTTCGGGCAGTGTAGGGGGTCATGAAGGGGGTGGTGTTTCAGGGTTTAGGGCAGTGCAGTGGTGTTCGGGCAGTATAGGGGTCGTGCTAGGGTATGTGTTTCAGGGTTTAGGGCAGTGCAGTGGTGTTCGGGCAGTGTAGGGGGTCGTGCAGGGGCTGGTGTTTCAGGGTTTAGGGCAGTGCAGTGGTGTTCGGGCAGTGTAGGGGGTCGTGCTGGGGGTAGTGTTTTAGGTTTTAGGGTAGTGTAGTGGTGCTTGTGTAGTGTAGGGGGTCGTGCTGGGGGTAGTGTTTTAGGGTTTAGGGTAGTGCAGTGGTGTTTGTGTAGTGTAGGGGGTCATGTTTTAGGGTAGTGCAGTGGTGTTTGGGTAGTGTAGGGGGTCGTGCTGGGGGTAGTGTTTTAGGATTTAGGTTAGTGCAGGGGTGTTTGGGTAGTGTAGGGGGTCGTGCTGGGGGTAGTGTTTTAGGGTTTAAGGTAGTGCAGTGGTGTTTGTGTAGTGTAGGGGGTCGTGCTGGGGGTAGTGTTTTAGGGTTTAGGGTAGTGCAGTGGTGCTTGTGTAGTGTAGGGGGTCGTGCTGGGGGTAGTGTTTTAGGGTTTAGGGTAGTGCAGTGGTGTTTGTGTAGTGTAGGGGGTCATGTTTTAGGGTAGTGCAGTGGTGTTTGGGTAGTGTAGGGGGTCGTGCTGGGGGTAGTGTTTTAGGATTTAGGTTAGTGCAGTGGTGTTGGGGTAGTGTTTTAGGGTTTAGGGTAGTGCAGTGGTGTTTGTGTAGTGTAGGGGGTCATGCTGGGGGTAGTGTTTTAGGGTTTAGGATAGTGCAGTGGTGCTTGTGTAGTGTAGGGGGTCGTGCTGGGGTAGTGTTTTAGGGTTTAGGGTAGTGCAGTGGTGTTTTTGTAGTGTAGGGGGTCATGTTTTAAGATGCAACGCTCCAATACCTGACCAGTCTGCACTACATAAAACTGCAAAAAAACTAAAAATAAAAAGTGTTTTGCACACTTTTGTCATTGGGCTATATGTGGGCTACATCTGGGTAAAATCTGTGCTACATTTGGGCTCTTTTTTCACTGGTGGCCATCTTGGATGACTTCTTTGTTATGAAGTTTCCTAATTTCCTCATTTACTGCAGTCTCCTCAGTAGGAAATGCTTTCAGTTTTTACTTTGATTCCATCAAGAAGGCATTCAGATGTGTCACACATTTGCCATAAATTCAGAATGTTATTACTCTAGTTGTTCATTAGATAACTGTAGTAAAGCTACTGCTCACCAAGGAGTTAACTGGAAGTCTACTGCTGGTATTGAAAGTGATTGTTTCAGTCTGCATGTCAGAATTTTCTAATTGAGATCTCACTTAAAACATGCACTAAATTTTCTTTTTGCAGCACTAACCATAATTTCTATGGCAAAATGAACCCCCTCATTTTGTTCCTTTTTAAATTAAATGTTTTAAGTGTTACCAGTTTATTCCAATCAAGATGGCTTCAGGTGTGCCATACTTTTGTCACAAGTAAGGCTGTTAGCGCTCTAGTTGTTCTTTAGAACACTCTGGGAAGCTGCAGTAGAACACAAAGGCATCAACTGACAGGCTGCTCCTGTTGAAATATAACAGGAAGATATTTGAGATCTCACTTAAAACATGTCCTAATTTTTCTTTCTACAGCACTAACCATAATCTCTATGGCAAAATGAACCCCCTCATTTTGTTCCTTTTTAAATTAAATTAAATGTTTTAAGTGTTACCAGTTTATTCCAATCAAGATGGCTTCAGGTGTGCCATACTTTTGTCATAAGTAAGACTGTTAGCTCTCTAGTTGTTCTTTAGAATACTCGGGGAAGCTGCAGTAGAACAGAAAGGCATCAACTGACAGGCTGCTCCTGTTGAAATATAACAGGAAGATATTTGAGATCACACTTTAAACATGTCCTAATTTTTCTTTCTACAGCACTAACCATAATTTCCATGACAAAATGAACCCCATCATTTTGTTCCTTTTTAAATTAAATGTTTTAAGTGTTACCAGTTTATTCCAATCAAGATGGCTTCAGGTGTGCCATACTTTTGTCATAAGTAAGACTGTTAGCGCTCTAGTTGTTCTTTAGAACACTCTGGGAAGCTGCAGTAGAACACAAAGGCATCAACTGACAGGCTGCTCCTGTTGAAATATAACAGGAAGATATTTGAGATCACACTTGAAACATGTCCTAATTTTTCTTTCCAGAGCACTAACCATAATTTCTATGACAAGATGAACCCCATCATTTTGTTCCTTTTTAAATTAAATGTTTTAAGTGTTACCAGTTTATTCCAATCAAGATGGCTTCAGGTGTGCCATACTTTTGTCATAAGTAAGGCTGTTAGCACTCTAGTTGTTCTTTAGAACACTCTGGGAAGCTGCAGTAGAACACAAAGGAATCAACTGACAGTCTCTGCCATTGTTGGATGTACATGTTTTACTGAGAATGTCAGACTTCATTCTCACATGACTGAGAAAGATAATGTGAATTTACAGAAAATATGCTCTCATTTTAGCATCTGGAGCACCTTCCAAAACTGTATGGGACAAGCATGTGAAAATAGTTTTCTCTCAAACATGATTCATGATATCCCAGCAGAAGGTTTTTCACAGGGTAAAATCACCTTACAACACACCACAATTCCTGAAATTAGTATGGTACCATCAACAAATGAATTCTAATGTAACTAAAGTCTGTTATCACCCTTTATAGTTCTCCTTTTGGTAACCCTCAAAATCTTCGATTCACTACAATGCATTTCAATGGGGTACTATCATTTATATTGGTCCCAAGATGGCTGCCAGCAATTCCAGGATGAAGTGCTGACAGCTAATCAGATCTCACGATGACATGTGTGGTTAGGCTCCGCCCAGATATATATGTGTTTTTACTTTTGATTTTCTCAGCAACTACTGAACGGATTTACACCATTTAACAAAAAGGGTTCTTTCTGAACCAAGTACTACCTCTTTGCCAAATTTGGTGTAATTCCGTTCAGCAGTTCGGGCTGTAGCCGTGTCTAAAGTTTCCTATGGGAAAATGAATGGGGAAAACACGTTTTGGGACCCCCCTTTTTTCTCGGCCCCCGCTTGACGAATCACCCTGAGACTTTCAGGGTAGGAGCGGACCGGAGCGGGCCATAAAGTTTGAAAATTTCGCGAAGATTCGTCAACCGACGCAAGAGTTATTTCAAATAGAATGTTGCGGATTTCCTATGGAAAATAGGTCGTAACTATAACTATCTACTGGCGACCGCCAGTAGATAATATCTCACACGTTCATTCACGCTAAACACATTTTTTATTAACTTTTTTCAAACACGTACCTTTGTCTACGTCCCCTAGCCAGCAATAATATGATAAAAGAGTATCATCCACTGTGATCCCAAATGTCCGGCCTCTCAATCTTGTCAGAATAAGTTCTCCCCTCCTATCTCCTATCTTCTAGATTCAGCCCTACTGAGTTACTTTCAAGACAACTGTCACTCATCAGGCGGGATTATACGAAGCACCTTATGATACTTGGGCACACGTTAATTTTCCTAATTTCGTGTTCAGATAATTCAAGGGAAGCCCATTTAGTGTTGTATTTCTCTGGGCTTCTCCCTATGGACATGGTGAGTTCTTCCATACCAAAGACTTCCCAAATCCTATAAAACCAGTCCAATATTTCCAGAACCTCCTTACCCTATAATGTCATTGTGCAGCGAGACAAGCAATAGAGGGGCATTACTATCTGCTTCCCTCAATCAAATTTCAGAGGAGAAGTTTGTGGGTTTGGGCGTCGGCGGATTGTGCATGTTGGGAATCTCAAGACGGAGGTCCCAAAGATCATATCAAGTAGCGTTCAGCGCCTTCAACCAGTATCTATTCGGGATAGGGCATTGCCATATTAGGTAGATCAATCAATCAATCAATCAATCATGTCACTTATAAAGCGCACTACATACCCGCGAGGGTCTCAAGGCGCTGGGGGAAGAGGGGGTGGTGCTGCTACTGATCGAAGAGCCAGGTCTTGAGGAGTCTTCTGAAGGCCAGTAGGTCTTGGGTCTGTCGGAGGTTGGTGGGGAGGGTGTTCCAGGTCTTGGCGGCGAGGTGGGAGAAGGATCTGCCGCCGGCGGTCGTTTTCCGGATGCGGGGGACTGTGGCGAGGGCGAGGCTGGTCGAGCGGAGCTGGCGGGTGGGGGTGTAGAAGCTGAGTCGTCTGTTGAGGTAGGCTGGTCCGGAGTTGTGGAGTGCTTTGTGTGCGTGGGTGAGGAGCTTGAAGGTTATCCTCTTGTTGACAGGGAGCCAGTGCAGGTCTCTCAGGTGGGGTGTGATGTGGCTGCGTCGGGGGATGTCGAGGATAAGACGTGCAGAGGCGTTCTGGATGCGTTGCAGCCGTCTCAGGAGCTTAGCCGTCGTTCCTGCGTAGAGGGCGTTTCCGTAGTCCAGCCTGCTGGTGACGAGGGCCTGGGTGACTGTTTTTCTTGTTTCGGTGGGGATCCACTTGAAGATCCTGCGGAGCATTCGGAGGATGTTGAAGCAGGATGAGGAAACGGCGTTGACCTGCTTAGTCATGGAGAGGGTGGGGTCGAGGATGACCCCTAGGTTCCGTACGTGGTCGGTGGGTGGCGGGGCTGTTCCCAGTGATGTTGGCCACCAGGAGTCGTCCCAGGCTGAAGGGTTGGAACCAAGGATGAGGACCTCCGTCTTGTCCGAGTTCAGCTTCAGGCGGCTGGTCCTCATCCATTCGGCGACGGCCTTCATTCCTTCGTGGAGGTGGGCTTTGGCGGTGTGAGGGTCTTTGGTGAGGGAGAGGATCAGCTGGGTGTCGTCGGCGTAGGAGATGATGTTGAGGTTGTGCTGTCGGGCGACGTGGGCGAGGGGTGCCATGTAGATGTTGAACAGCGTTGGGCTGAGGGAGGAGCCTTGGGGTACGCCGCAGATGATCTTGGTGGCCTTGGATCGGAAGGGGGCGAGGCGGACGTTTTGTGTTCTGCCGGAAAGGAAGGATGTGGTCCAGTCCAGGGCCTTCTCTTGGATCCCGGCGTCGTGAAGGTGTGTTCGTAGTGTGTGGTGGCAGACCGTGTCGAAGGCGGCTGATAGGTCCAGGAGGATGAGGGCTGCTGTTTCTCCGTTGTCTAGCAGGGTCCTGATGTCATCGGTGGCGGCGATGAGGGCGGTTTCGGTGCTGTGGTTGCTGCGGAAGCCGGACTGGGAAGGGTCCAGGATGTTGTTCTCCTCGAGGTAGCGGGTCAGTTGTTTGTTGACGATTTTCTCGGTGACCTTCGCGGGGAACGGGAGCAGAGAGATGGGTCGGAAGTTCTTGAGGTCCTTGGGGTCTGCCTTGGGTTTCTTGAGTAAGGCGGTGATCTCGGCGTGCTTCCAGCTTTCCGGGAAGGTTGCTGTCTCGAAGGAGATGTTGATTATTTTCCGGAGATGGGGCGCGATGGCTGTACTGGCTTTGTTGAAGATGTGGTGAGGGCACGGGTCTAGCGGTGAACCGGAGTGGATGGTGTTCATGATCTCGCTGGTGTCCTCGTCGTTGATGTTGGTCCAGGAGAGCAGGCGGTTGGTGGTTGTGGGGGCAGTGGTCTCGGTGGTTGCCGGGGCGGTCGTGGTGTTGAAGCTGTCGTGGATGTCGGCGATTTTGCGGTGGAAGAAGGTGGCCAGTGAGTCGCACAGGTCTCGCGACGGCTGGATGTCGTTGGTGTTGGAGCTGGGGTTGGAGAGTTCCTTCACGATGTTGAAGAGCTCTTTGCTGTTGTGTGCGTTGTTGTCTAGGCGGTCATTGAGTGAGGCCCTTTTGGCGGATCTGATGAGGTGATGGTGACTGCGGGTGGCGCTCTTGTGGGCGGCGTAGCTGTCCGCTGTCCGTTCGTGGAGCCAGATCTTCTCCAGTTTTCGGCATGTTCGTTTGGAGGCCTGGAGGTCTTCGGTGAACCAGGTGGCTTTCTTGCTGGTGTGGCTGTTGGGCGGATTCTTGAGCGGGGCGAGGGTGTTGGCGCAGTCGTCGATCCACTGTCTGAGGTTGCGGGCGGCGGTGTCGGGGTCGGAGGGTTCGGCGGGTGGGCTCAGGGCGAGGGTTGTGGTTAGCTGGTCTTCCGTGACTCTGCTCCAGCAGCGGCGAGGCATTTGTTCGGTGCGGTGGTGCGTGGTGGGCTTCCTGTAGGTGAAGTGGATGCAGTGGTGGTCAGTCCAGTGGGGTTCGGAGGTGTGGCTGAAGGAGACGTGTGGGCTTGCGGAAAAGATGGAGTCGAGCGTGTGGCCGGCGGCATGGGTGGGTGTAGTCACGAGCTGTCTGAGTCCGAGGGTGGCGAGGTTGTCGATCAGGGTGGTGGAGTTGGTGTCCTTGTTGTTCTCGAGGTGGAAGTTCAGGTCCCCGAGGAGGATGTAGTCCGTGGAGGCGATGGCGTGTGTGCGGACGAAGTCAGCGATGGAATCGCTGAACTGTGGTCGGGGTCCGGGGGGTCTGTAGATGAGGGTTCCTCTGAGGGTGGTGTTGGGATCGGTGTGGATCTGGAAGTGCATGTGTTCGGCGGTGCTGAGGGTGTCGTCGGTGTTGGTTGAGACTCTGAGGGTGTTCCTGTGGACGATGGCGATGCCTCCTCCGACTCCGTTGGTGCTGTCCCTGCGGGTGATCTTGTATCCGTCCGGGATGGCAATGGCGATGTCGGGGGCTGAAGTGGGATTCAGCCAGGTCTCCGTCAGGAATGCGACGTCTGGGGAGGTTGAGTCGAGAAGGTCCCAGAGTTCGATGGCGTGTTTGCGGGCGGAGCGGGTGTTGAGGAGGATGCATCTGAGGTAGTTGGGTTCTTTCCTGGGCGGTGGTTTGGCGGGGCGGGTGCTGGCGAAGCTGCAGTTCCGGCAGGTGAAGGGCCCTTGGGTGCGCTTCGGGGTGGCCTGGTAGCAGGCGTGATCTTTTCCGGGGTTGAGTGCGTGGAGGGTGCTGGCGTCGTATCGGCGTCTGTTGATGTGGCGGGCGCGGGGATGCCCGGACCAGGGGTCTGGCGCTGGGCGCGGTCACGGCGCGGACGGGCGCAGACGGGCTTGCCTTAGGCGCGCCTTTGGCGCGCCAGCGGCGCGCCCGCTGCGCACGTCCGCTGCGCGGCCGCACAGCGGCCGCCATAAATGGGGAGGTGGGAGGGAGGAGCAGGGAATGGGGCAGCGAATGGGCAGTGAGGGGCGGGGCCGCAGGGCGCAGCGGCGGGAAACAGGCACAGAAGGGAAAACGAGCACAATCAGGGCATCAAGGGGGCACAGAAAGGAAAAAAAACGAGCACAATCAGGGGCAGCAAGGGGGCACAGAAAGGAAAAAACTAGCACAATGAGGGGCAGCAAGGGGGCACAGAATGGAAAAAACTAGCACAATGAGGGGCAGCAAGGGGGCACAGAAAGGAAAAACGAGCACAATCAGGGGCAGCAAGGGGGCACTGAAAGGAAAAAAACGAGCACAATCAGGGGCAGCAAGGGGGCACAGAAAGGAAAAACGAGCACAATCAGGGGCAGCAAGGGGGCACAGAAAGGAAAAAACGAGCACAATCAGGGGCAGCAAGGGGGCACAGAAAGGAGAAAAAAAACGAGCACAATCAGGGGCAGCAAGGGGGCACAGAAAGGAAAAAACTAGCACAATGAGGGGCAGCAAGGGGGCACAGAAAGGAAAAACGAGCACAATCAGGGGCAGCAAGGGGGCACAGAAAGGAAAAACGAGCACAATCAGGGGCAGCAAGGGGGCACAGAAAGGAAAAACGAGCACAATCAGGGGCAGCAAGGGGGCACAGAAAGGAAAAACGAGCACAATCAGGGGCAGCAGCAGGGCACACAGACGGAGCTGTGTGGTGGGGGAGCGACCTACCAGTCAAGGTCAGGGGTGCCCTTCTCCCCATAGCCTCTCTGGCATTGTACTGATCGAATTTCATGCAATTTCACTGGTGTGTAGTACCAGTATAGGGTTCTTATTGGTCATTTTTCCTGTTCCCTTATTCACCTGACTTTGAAAAGTGCATACACCTTCCCTGAGAATTTACAACCTAACTCGTTCTCCCACTTTCCTGCCTTGGGGTCTTCTTATTGGTTTCAGTGTGTACCAATTAATTGTATGCTTTATAAAGAAGCTTCCTGTCACTTTTTCTTGTTATGAACAGTGTTTCCAATATGGTGATTTGTCTGCTGGCGATGGGCTTAATCATGGGGTGCAGAACCCAGTGACGCAACTGATAGTAACATCTTTCAGCCTCCTAAGGGCTGCATTCTTTCTTGGGGGAATCAAATGATTTAACATCAGGCCCCTCAGACAGGTCCCCCAATCTATCACAGCCTTTAACAGTCCATTTTTCATACGTGTTCCCTTTCTCAGCAGGTGTAAAATTTAGGTTGTCTTTCAATGGTGTAAATGGTAAGGGGAATGTAACAAACTCTTGCTTGACAGCCACCTTGTCACTTACTCCTAGAATAGCTCTAGTTACTGGGGAGGAAAACATGCCCCACCCATTCAAACCATGGTATTTTCCGTATGTTCCTACCCACTATAACTTGATCTATGTCAAACTACTATTTCCCCAGATTAAGTCTTTCCAATTCCACTAGGAATTGGTGTCGAGTTGCCTGATACCATCTAGTAAAATACGTAAGACCTACTTCTTTCTCAATCTTGACTTCTTCCCTGCCCATATAAAGTCCTCAGCGTGTCTTTGGAACTGTTGCAGTAAGTGCATGGGTATAATCGGCAGCAGGGCCTGAAACATGATGATGTTACACACAATCATTTTTACTGCTGCTGTTCTCCAAAACCAGGACAGGCCACCCATTTCCTAGGCCTGTAGGTTCAGGTTTATGCTCTCAAGCAGCAGTCATAATTCATAGGAACTAGCTTATCAAAACAAGGAGCAATCTGTAAACCTAGATACCTAATCTGTTCAATAACCCACTGAAAAGGTAAGCTACCTTTCATTGTCTGGATGTATTTGGGGGGACGCTGAAACATTCTGTATCCCTGATTTCATAAAGTTAACTTTAAAGTCTGCCTGATACCCTGCCGTATTTCTCCAATTCCTCCATTAGCAAAGGGATGGGTGGGTAAGAGTGGATTCCTTGCCATCACTAGAACAGGTTTGATTTAAATCCAACCTTGTATTTGCTACCATGAATTTAAACTCCCTTTATGTCCTTCTGCTGTCAAATCCATTCAGCCAAGTGGTCCGTGGGAAGAGGGAAGAACAGCCGCGAGAAGAGACACCTATGACTCGATCCTCTACATATACTGAAGAGGTGTGAAAAGCATCAGTTAACCTTGACCGTAGCCGCAGAGATCTTGTAGCCAGCCATGACCCAGCTCTTAAACTGGGAACCTATTCCAATTAAAAATTCCCTATTCACTCATTCAAACCTCCTCTCCACATCCTACGATAGCAATAGGTATCCTAGACCACATATTGCAGACAAATCTGGATTGGTCTAGATCTACAAGACCTGGCAATGCTGGACCTAGTACGGCTGCTAAGAAATTTGTGAACCTCTCTGCGTCCATGTTGAGCAAAGAAAGGAGGCTGCATGCGCCACACAATGTGGGATTGTTACCAGGTTTAGGGATAACCACTATTTTCAGCCTCTCTAATAAAGGCAGCCTCGTCTGCCCAGTTTCTGTGCAAGGAATAAATACCTTCAGAATAAAGGTGGCGAGGAATCTACAGAGCGTTCTGTATAACATAGGAGTAATCTCATCCGGGCCCGGTGCTTTAAAGGACGGGAGTTCTGCTGTTGCTGAAAATCTCTTTTACTTGCATGGGCAAATTTAGCTCTGTGAGTGGTCAGATAATAGTGTCTGTAGATGTGGGGAGTGCAGATATTTGGTAATGTTCTCCCTGAGTGGATGTACGGCCTCATACAAGTTATTATAATACAGACTAAACTCCTGTGCAATGTCAGGGTCTTTTGATTTCAGTCCGAACTTTTATTCCAGTTATTCTGTCACCAGTGTAGCTCAGAGTTTACAGGCCAATGACCTGCTCACTTTTTTCTTTTAATATAGTAATTTTGTTTAGTTCATAAAAATGAAAATTCTGCCTTACCTACTTCTACTGCTTTTACTTGTGACTTAATCACTCTTACTTGCCTTTATACCTTCATAGAACTGGCCTCTTTGTGCACCTCTCTAGTTCTTTCAACCTCCTTTCCAGGCGCTCTCTAACCTCAATTCGAGTTTAATTCTAGATGAAATTGATATAAGCACTGCCCACAATACTGCCTTTAAGGCTTCCCAGAGTTTTCCTAATGGTCCTTATCATTTTCTTCCATGTATATGTAAATGGTATGTTCTATCTATGCTATCACTGTGCCATTGTAAAGGAGATTCTTCTTTAATCCCGGTCTCATATCGTTGAAAACAGTCTTAGTGATTGAAAAGGTCAAGACGATAGACGATCGGGGCAAGATCTCAGAGCAATGTGCCCAATCTCAGAGTGTTCCTCAATCAGCATCAGTGCATCACATATTAAAACGTAGTTTGATATAGGATATGTGAGACCCTGATAAGTAATCGTGATCAATTTCATCCTTGTGCTTCCGCTGCCTCTGCCATTTGATTGTCTATGGGGCAATGGATGGACCCAATGTTGTGTGCAGGGCTGGGCATGCCACTTTTTAGATAGGGCCCTCCCTGTCACGACACATGGTCCCCTTGCTGTTGCTCCACCCTGACCTTCCAGAATGTCTACTAGCCAGCCACCCTTCGTGCATCACTATGTGTGCACCTATTTTCTTTATTGCTGGCCCCGGCTCTAAGGCCCACCGCTGCAACTTATTCTCTGGCTCTCCAGTTTTGCAGGAGCACAGCAGGTGTCAATAGCTCCTATCCACAAGAGACTCAATCAATTCTGCCCCTTTAGTGTCTTAGGGAGGCAGAGCTCACCCGCTTTAAGGGGCTTGGAGGAGCTCTGGAGAAACATGGCTACTCCATTGCTTTACTAGGCCATGATTGCATAGAACTACTGTAAATATCTAAACAGACTTCAGTAACACAAATGCATAACTCCGATTAGTTCCCTACCAAGTTTTGGTCGCATACATTCTTCTTGGGCCATTCACCACGTATGTAGTTCTGCTTAGTAATTCTTTGTTTCACTTTTGGTGAACATTTCCCCCAAATAATGCATTTTCCTGTTTTTTTAAGCAGAGTCAAGAGGACAATGAGAAATCGCTCTACTTTTCCATTCCTGTTTTAGTGTTGTCTTCTTTCTGCTTCCCCCCGCGCCATCTCGTAACAAAAGATTTTTTGCTTAGGTTATGTAGTCATGAATTTATTACCATTATCAAATTACAGTAAACCATCACAACAACATACAATGCGCTATAATCCTACAGAGCATATAATATCACAGAAAATCTTTCAACACTATATACTTATTATTACCGAAATGTTCAAGCTTAAGATTTTCGCTAGTACTTGACAAAAGAAAATGCCAAAATTAGGTAAATATCACAGTCACGAAATTTTTAAAAATACTTTTCAGCCCTTTAACCACAGGTTTGTGCAGACACACAGAAAAACAATATTTTCTTTCTTGTGTTATTAAGCTTTCAGAAAGCACCATAGACCCATCCTAGAAAATAACATTACAAAAATATTTGACTAATAGTAACTAGGGTCCTAAGCCATAATGTTTAGGTGGCCCGAGTCCTATGATCTTTCCGAAAATGTCCGTCGGCAAGGCAACACTTGAACAGCACAGAGTGGCTCGTAAATGACATCTCCATTGTCAGGAGTTCTACTGTATAGGCTAAAGTGAGTGGGCAATGGCCACAAACGCAACAGAACTTACAAGAGATGAGAGCTGATAAAAAAAGAAGAGTTTCCACTTAGCATCCATCACCCAACAGGAGAAGATTGTGGTCCAAGCCAGTTTCAAGGCAGCGGTACATTTTCTGGAACGAGAGCCGAGAACCCAGGCCCCCTGTGTCTTGTAACACATTTAATCAAGATCATTGCGGATTCGTCTTGAATTATCACCGTTTTTATGGCACAGGTGGTGTTCACTTCTCACTCAGCTCCCAACCCTGAAGAGGAAATTTAGCGAATTGTGATTATGATCTACCAACCAAAGAAATAGAGCTTTTTCCGATATAAAGGCTTGCTTAAGTTTAACACAAGACCTCCTGAGTTGAATCTTACCTTCTTCCCCACTGCCACACACACACACACACACACACACTGGAAGAATCTGTGATCCACCCCTGAACAAACAGCTTATTTGATCAACCATGATCAGCCCACCAATAATAAAATCTGGGTAAATAAACAGCCCACATTGCACACAATGCTTGCATAATCTCCCTTTTCTGCACAATTTCAAGACATGCAGTAAAATGCTTACTCTGCGAAACACACTGTATGAATCACCGCATGCCACAACGTTGCTGGCTTTTTCCTCCCTTACACAATACACTTTAAGCAAACAATGCACTTCTAGCATGAAGGCGAAGAGCATGTTACAGCCAAGCCCATGAATGCCCTTTTGTAAACTGTGCCAGCAGTGCAAGTGATTCCGATTGTTGTTGCTCATCGGAGATCAAGTTGATACATACCCTAAGAGGGACACCGAGATACCGCTTCATACCTGATATCACAAATCAGTCTGCCCAGAACATAACAAGTAAGTGCAGTGATGCGAACCTCTGAGAATGAAAACACTGGCATATGACGCCTTCCGACTATCAAAAGAGGTCAACAATCATTAGTGTGATTTCAGGTCATGTTTATGTAGCACCACATTCCTGGACTGTACATACTGGGACAGTGTGTAGAGGACATAGGACGTTGTGTACGCATAAGACACAGAATGACAAACCCCCTTCGATACACCAGGCTCATGGTATGCTCTTGGGGGTCTATTTCTTAGTTTAATTACAGCAATACAACACAAATTAAAGATTTAATGCAAACTGGTTCATTGTTTTTTCCTCCAACTGGAGACCCCTCTCACTTCATTAATCAGCATGCAATCACCGCAAGTGTTTGGCCACCTGGATTGTCCACTGGAGTCACAACAGTGGGCCTGTCACAAATGGGTTACACGGATTCCAACGTCATTGGAGGGAACGCTCAAGGAGTAATGTAGATGGCCAAAGATTTATGCTGCAATAACTAAGTCTAGAAATAACTATTTATTACGGCTCATTTAGAACTTCTACAGGGATTCGTTGGCTTCAATTAGAGCAAATTAACATTATTAATTATTTTCTAAACCGGATGCCAGGGACATTATGCCAGAATAGGAAAAGTTTTTTTTTTTTTAAATCGTATTAAGCAATCTATCAGCAAAGGCTCTCCTTTTAAACTGGTTAGAAATATAGTCAGCAGTGCCAATGAACTACTGCTTCTTGGGGCCTGCCAGTTAAAACAACACTGTGCTCTTTCCCTGGAGAAACTCTGATACACGTCTCAGTAGGGTTTTTGAGGAAGGGAGTAAAAACAGCGCGAGCACTCCTGTTATGAAAAACAGAAACCATCGCTGGAGTTACTTCAACTGGAGGATAGAGTGAGACGCCCAGCTCCGACTGCATTTTGACCAGAGCAGCTCAGCCCCGCCCGGAGAGGCGAGAGCAGCCTGCCCACATGAGGCAAAGATTCAGGCTGGGAGCATGCATGCACGCACGTAGCTGGTTCCTGGCTGCCACATCTCTACTTCACAACTGCGACGAGCTGTGAGACGGTCCACGGAGTCGGAGACACCGCGCTGCAGTCTCCCTCTAATTAAAACGTTCTGACCAGAAGCGGCCTAATTATCCGCCGCCTTTAATTATTTCCCGCCATGGCTGCTCATTACAGAGGAGCTGCTGGTGCCAGACCCACACGTTCGATTCAAACAGGCTAGGCCGTTCCAAACAGCAGCAAAGCGCGTCTATGCGCTGCTCGGAGGTGTTGTAACGCCGCGCATGTGCCTCTGTTCCGCTCCAAGCGCAGCCCCACGCATGCAGCAACTTCTACAAGGGGGGGGGGCGGTTCAAGAAAAGGCACGTTCTGGCAAACAGCACAATCTTTTCAGCCACCAAAGCCTGACGAACACACACACGGTTGTGCCCGCTCACCCATTAACGTGTCACTGCCTGCGGCGTCCCTCCTAGCTCCGCCGAACGGGCTGTGGTAACACGCTCGGCAGCGGCTTTGAAATGCTGCCCAGCGCCGCCGTCCCGGTGCGGCACATCAGGTGCGTGAGATGGAGCCAGGCAGGGGCTGCCGAGGTTCCCTGCTCGGCCAGAGACACCCGCTGCCCCGAATCCGAAAATGAGCCCAGGAAAAAAAAAAAGACACCCTTGTGCTTTCTTAGAAACCAGCTCCGTCCCTTCCGAGGAGCAGTGCAAAGCCAGACGCGGAAGGAAATTCAACTATCCGTCTTCTTCGACCTTCAGCTGGAGCTTGTACGTTTTTTTTTCAGAAGTACATGAAGCGGTTAAGAAGGGGCTTGTCGAAAACACAGAACACATTTTTTTACGCCGGGCTCTCGGAAAGTCTCAGCTGGACTGGAACTGTGCAAACCTTCCTTATTAGGAATAGACGAAAGAATGCTGGAAGGGTCGGGTAGCGAGCCTCGCAGCGTGGAGGGAGCATCCGATGTCTCCTCGTCCCTTCAGCATAAACCGAATCTCTTCCTCGGAATCAACTCGCAAACCGAGGGTCACTGGTCACCTCTTGGACACCAAGCAGCAGCAAACAGAGGGCGTCGTCCTCACATACTCGCGTTCGCACTGTTTTTCAATTTGCAGTGTAAAACGCCCCTCGTAAAACATAAATCCCGCCCTTTCATTGGAGCCCCCTTTCAGAGAAATACAACAAAGCCTGGAGAAATGAAAAGATCACTATTAAATCTGTCACTCTGTACCCACGCACTTCTTCCTAGTGACAGATTAATAGGGCAGGCAGGTTCATAGTAACACTCGCCTTGCCTAAAGAAGGTTCCATAGTATTTTGGTACATGTCTCACAGGATAAATAACACCAGCCGCATGTTTTCTACCACATAATAGTTGTGACCATTCAACCTACTGGGAAACATTAATATGTAGAACACGCACAGGTATATCTAGAAGCAGTGCCAGTGGAATTATGCGATTCTGTGCACGTTGCGTTTTCTGCAAAGCTATGGGTGTCATGCATTTGCAAACACAAGGAGATGATGGACGGAGTGCTGAAACTTTTCAGACACTCACCTGTCACAGATCTGGGTAGAATCCATCATCGTTCTTTAGCTCCCTTCACCATCCCAGGTCAGTCCCATCCATATGTAAATCAGTCTTGACCCTGTTCCTCATGAGAACAGTCCAGCCCAAACTTCCAAGCCAGGTCTTTCTTGGACCACAAACTAGCATACTGGGACCAGTTTCGGGGTAAAACCCCTCATTAGCCAGGCTAGCTTGAATCCAGTGGCAAAGTGAGCAAGGGACCCATGTCTGGGCATACCCTGCCAACTTAGGGCAAATAAAGCAAACACAAGGAGATGATGGACGGAGCGCTGAAACTTTTCAGACACTCACCCCCAGTCACAGATCTGGGTTGAATCCATCATCATTCTTTATCTCACTTATCCACCCTCAGTTCAGACCCAGCCATATGCAAATCAGTCTTGACTCTGTTCCTCATGGGAACAGTCCAGCCCAAACTTCCAAGCCAGGTCTTCTCTGGACCAGAAACGAGCATCCTGGGACCGGTTTCGGGGTAACACCCATCATCAGCCAGGCTAGCTTGAATTCAGTGGCAAAGTGAGCAAGGGACCCATGTCCGGGCAAACCCTGCCACATAATCCATCATCTGCTGCGTAAGTTGCAGATTTCAACAAAAAATGTTTTAGCACAAACAAACCAAGACTTACCCAAAAATTTCGCTCAAATGTTGCTACGGCACAATGGAAAGCTCTTCACAATGGTTGACTGGTCACCTTTCAGTTGCTTATTGCTGTATTTGGTGTTAAAATGGTGCCAACGAGGGAAACCTTTGCTACGACAGTGTTAACGTGTAAAAATGAAAACGTTATGAAGGAATCCTATCAGAAAATGAAATGTACACCATTACTCACCTAAATTAGGTCTTTTCTTGCAGCATAATTTAGTAAATCCATCTGCATAATTCAGTTATCCCTTATCACATAATTCCAATGGCCCTGCCAATAGGTCATTTAGTTCACAGGTGAACTATACAAACATTCACACTTATATATGGTTCAGAAGCTATAACTACTGCACATCACACTATAAATTGCTTCTTGGCAACATTGTCAAGGTATTCGTAAATTGGGGGGGAGGGGGTAGGGCAGCCCTGCTAAGTACCACGAATCAGGCATTAGACTAATGCATTTCAGTGTGGTGGTCCGCATCACCACACTGAAATGCAAAGTCACGCATAAGAACGCCGCCTCAGCTGTCAAGCGAAGCGCTAAGTAATTATGCACCAATAATGACTGATTGAAACAAAAGCTGGTCTGGAGTGGCAGCGCACTGTGCGTGCTACTCCTGGCAGGCTTGGGGGCGAGTCCGCAGCTCTAAGCTGCTACAATGTAACATTATTCCCCCCCCCCCCCGACACCGCGCCGCGGCATGAATGACTATACATTCATGACCGTCCGCCACCAGTGACGAGAAGGCGGCTGCAGTTTCAATAAAGTGACAGGCTGCAGGTAGTGGCAATGGCAGCGCTGCTCCCACCGTGACCGGCACGGTTATTTTATGTCAAACATGCAACGGGACCCAACCAATGGCTCAGCTGAACCCCGCATGGACTGCAGCGGCTGCTGGAGTGGTTCCTCAGCCACCCAGCACACCAGCCTCTCCTGTGCTGCTGCGTCACACAATCATGCCCGGGTCGGTGTTTGCTGCGGCGGGAATCGTTGCGACGAGGGGCGGCCCATACAAATTGCCGGTCCTTGAGTCGCCTCACAAAGTAAGTAGTGCCTCAGTGAGGTATATCTCTCTCGCTGCGTCAAAATGTGGTTAACATTTTATTAATAGTACTTGTGCGCAGACAGTGGTGCTGATCCAATTTCTTTCAGCGCCAGCAGCGATAAGTCGGCACAGCCTGCCTGGTCAGTGCCTGTGTGTGTGTAGAAGCTCTGTGACAGTCCATTATACTTCTGACAACAAACGTGTGCAGGGGCCCCTCTGTTCATCTGGGCAGTGTGCGGGCTCTGCATTCACATCACGTTAGAAATGCAAGTTATTTCATAATGTGTTGCAGAGGCCTGCTTGGGACACATTCAGCAGCTCGTTTCTGTGAAGTTTGCAAGCAGTGCAGGTTCACACTTTGGGGTGAATTAAACAGCGCATCTTTAATTTTCTTGTTTTTCTTCATGTGCGCAGACCTGCTTTGCAACACCCCTGATAGTTCATTTTTAGGCCGAGCCTAGCGTTGCAGCGCATGCGCTGCTCGCTTTGCGAGGCATGCTGTATTAGGGTATGTTTTAGAAGTGGTGTGGAAGCCCCGCACATATTTTTCATTGGCTGGCGTCTTCGTCCATGGTAAATGCTGGCTTCCGATTGATAATGAGGCTTCTTAGTCCCTCCTTGTTATTGCCCTGTCTCCTTTTGGGACCGCCCATCAAGACTGGATCTTTTACTTGCAGCGTTATACTGTCTCCTTCAATTAGTCGGTAAGCACTTTTTTTTTTCCATTCGGCTTTGGAAAAGGCACCGCGTGATGCAGTGCAATTGTCACTAGGTTCCTTAGATGCTCGAATGAAACATTTGCATGCAGTGGTAATGCGCTCTTTGTGACCCCCCCCCTTGCATCTGGAATATGAAAAGGATTTCATTGGCATCGGCACCGCTCCTACCCGTGCAGAGTCACTGGTAGCTTATTAATCGAAGTAATAATAGAGAGGGAAGTTCAGCATCTTGTCACGACTCCGGGGAGGGTGGGTTCTTTCAGCATCGCTGTCACCTTCTCTGCCGCCCCCAGCATGAAGTGGCTGAGGCGCCGTGCTCCTGTCTCATGTTTCACGTGTGACTCTGTCTGCAGATTGCACTTCTGGCATTTGTCAGCCCCCGCGCTCACTGAGGGAGCAGAGTCTCACTGCTCCACAGCCCCCACGCTCACTGAGGGAGCGGAGTCTCACTGCTCCATAGCCCCCGCGCTCACTACAGGAGCAGAGTCTCACTGCTCCACAGCCCCCGCGCTCACCGAGGGAGCAGCGTCTCACTGCTCCACAGCCCCCGTGCTCACTGATGGAGCAGAGTCTCACTGCTCCACAGCCCCCGCGCTCACTGAGAGAGCAGCGTCTCACTGCTCTACAGCCCCCGCGCTCACTGAGGGAGCAGAGTCTCACTGCTCCACAGCCCCCGCGCTCACTGAGGGAGCAGAGTCTCACTGCTCCACAGCCCCCGCGCTCACTGACGGAGCAGAGTCTCCCTGCTCCACAGCCCCCGCGCTCACTGACTGAGCAGCGCCTCTCTGCTCCATAGCCCCCACGCTCACTGAGGGAGCGGAGTCTCACTGCTCCACAGCCCTCGTGCAGCTCTCACTGCTCCACAGCCCCCACGCTCAGTGAGGGAGCAGAGACTCGCTACTCCACAACCCCCACGCTCACTACAGGAGCAGAGGCTCACTGCCTAACAGCCCCTGCGCTCACTGATGGAGCAGAGTCTCACTGCTCCACAGCTCCCGCACTCACTAAGGGAGCAGAGTCTCACTGCTCCACAGCCCCTGCGCTCCCTAAGGGAGCAGAGTCTCACTGCTCCACAGCCCCCGTGCTCACACTGAGGGAGCAGCGTCTCACTGCTCCACAGCCCCCGTGCTCACACTGAGGGAGCAGCGTCTCACTGCTCCACAGCCCCCGCGCTCACTGAGGGAGCAGCATCTCACTGCTCCACAGCCCCCGCGCTCACTGAGGGAGCAGTGTCTCACTGCTCCACAGCCCCCGCACTCACTGAGGGAGCAGCGTCTCACTGCTCCACAGCCCCGCACTCACTGAGGGAGCAGGGTCTCACTGCTCAATAGCCCCCGCGCTCACTGAGGGAGCGGAGTCTCACTGCTCCACAGCCCCCGCGCAGCTCTCACTGCTCCACAGCCCCCACGCTCAGTGAGGGAGCACAGTCTCACTACTCCTGGCGCATATCGGTTGTTGGTGGAAGCCAGCCAATGCTCCCTCACTGAGCGTGAAACAATGCGTGCCCAGGCTCTGCTGGGCTCGCTCCCTCGGCAGCGGCTATTGAGCAGTGAACCTGCTCCCTGAGGCGCTGGCTCGCCAGTGAGTGCGTGAACGATGTGCTCCCTCGGTGGCGCGCCGCTCCTCGGTGGCGGCTGTGGGTGAGCGCTCTTCCCTCGGCAGCTGCGAGGCTGGCAGGCGCTCCGAGCTGAAACCATCGACTGATAGTTTCTCGCTCCGCTAGGAAGCGTAGAGGTATTGGGCTTGTGAACAACAAAGTGCGAAGCTGTGGAGCGTGGGATTTCTGCTCCATCAGTAGATTAGGCAGTGAGCCCTCTGCTTCACAGTGGCGTGAGGCCCGTGGAAGTGGCGAGTGCTCTGCTCCTCGCTGTGCGTGAAGACAATGAGCGGTGGGCTGCGCGGCTGCTCCTCGGTGGCGTCAAAACCGCTGAGCGAAGGCTCAGTCGTGGCGGCAATGAACGGGAAGTCTTTGCTCGCGTCAGTGGCTGGATCGCTCCTCGGCGGAGGCTGACAGTGAGGACCTTCCTCGGCGTGACGCTGCAAACAGTGAGCTGCTCTCGGCGAGACGGTGGGACTCCTGCTTCCATCGGTGAAACGCGAGCTGTGAACGGTGAGCGCTTCTTCCACCGATGGCCTGGCGGAGCTGTGGAGGCGCGGAGGACTCTGCTCGCAACTGGTGGCGGCGGGCTATGAACAGTGAGATCGCTTCCTCAGTGGCGTGAAGGCAATGAGCAGTGAACTACTATCCCTCGGCTGGCGGCTGACAAATCTGACGAAGTGTGAAGAGCATGGACGAAACGCGGCGCCTCCTTCATGCTGAAGCGTGGCAGAAAAATTGCTGGCGATAACAACACCCTCCCGGAGGTATGCCACAATTTCCTATATATTGTGCCCCGTTAACAAACTACCGGTGACTCTGCAGTAAGCGACGCCCGTGTGGAAATGCCATGTTCAGATGCATTTGCATGCAAATGTTTCATTCGGCATCTGAGAACGAACGGTACTGCATCGTGCCTTTTCAAAGCGTGGAGAAAAAAGTGCTACCCGGCTGATTGAGGGACTATCAAACAAGATGTTCCCAAGGAGACAGGGTATGGACACAAACCTCGTGCATGGAATCGGGAGACCACCACCAATGGACGAAGGCACCAACCAATGACTTGAGGCTCACACCACTTCTAAAACATACCTAATACAACATGCTTACTACTGGCGAGCTGGCGCAGCGCGCTGCAACATAAAATGAGTATGCAGGGTGATTACAAACGTCTGTCACATGAAGAAGGCAGAGACCCAGAGATCTTCATTTAATTCACTTAGAAGTGAATACGCCACTGCAAACTAGAGCGGCTGCGAATCATGTCCCAAGCGAATACGCATTCTAACGTGATGAATGCAGAGGCACCACTCTTGAATATTGTTGTCCAAGTAATGGACTGTCACCTTACACACACAGGCACTATTCCTGCCTTTGGCACTAACGGATCGTAGCGCGCAAGCCTGGCCAATAAGGTAACCGCGACGTACACCTCGCTGTCTACTTACGTGAGCTCGGGACCGACAGTGTATGGGCAGCCCTCAGTAACAGCGTCCACCGTTCCGGCGCCATGGTGATATTGGTAGCAGCAGCACAGAGACCGACGACAACGGGCACTTCCGGCAGCCGCGCTGAGCTCTGGTGGGTCCGTTACCATGTTTGATAAAAATGGCGTGCGTTCTGCCACTACCTGCGGCCTGTCACCTTTGTGGAAACTGCGGCCGCTCTGCGATGCTGGTGGCGAAGGCGATATGAATGTATGGTCGATCATGCATGGCCGGCGTATGTTATTGCCGTAATGAAGCGCGGTTCGCTGCCTGCCGGAAGTAGCCACGCGCTGCCACTCCAGACCGGCGCACGATTGTCAGTCATTATTGGTGCATGAACCGCTGGCGCCCGACTGACGCTGGCGTTGCGCGGCGTGACTTTACCGGTGGTGATGCGGGACCACCGCTGAAGTGCGTGAATCTGCCTGTTAAATGACGCTAACAGAACCTACCTCCCAGTTCTGATACGCGACGATGTTGCCAGGCTGAATTTATGTTATGCGGCTGAACCGCCTGAACCATGCCATAAGTGTGAGTCACTGTTCGCCTGTGAACTAAATGACCTGACAACACGGGAACCTGATCTTTAATTGCTGCAGATGATTACTAAGTATAACGCCTCTAGCTGGTGGTGGTAATGGTGACGCATTCGACCTGACAAGTTCGCTACTTTCTTTGTTTTCTTTTACAGCTGGCCTGGAACACCGTTGGCACCATTTAACACTGATACGGCAATGCGCAGCGAGAAGGTGACCAGTCAGTAATGAAGCTGATGCCGTAAATTTGGGCAAATCTTGATTTCTTGTGTAAAACCGACACTGTTGAATCTGCGACTGCGCGGCAGATGGTTTTGCCGGACATGAACCCTTTATCACTTTGCCGCTGGTAGCTGGTGATAGTGTTACCCGAGCGATACGAAATCGCTGGATTTCTGACTCGGCGCTGAAGAAGTTTGAGCACGGATATTCCCATGGTTGAAGTCCCGAGACTTGTTGCGCTAATGGCTGGGTCTGTGAGAGTGGATAAGTGAGGATGAACGATGATGGTTGGCTTCAAGATCAGCTCAATCCATCATCCTTGTGTTTGCTTGTTGCCCCTGAGATGACGGGTATCTTGGGCATGGGTCACTGGATTCAAGCAGCCTGGCTAGCTGGGGTTTTACTGTGTCCCGGCCGCGGTCCAGAAAGACACAACCTATGCATGAGGAACAGATTTACATATGGATGGGACTGACTGGGATGGTGAGAGCTAAGGAGGGCGATGATGGATTCTACCCGAGATGTCTATGGGCAGAATGCACGGACTCGAATCAATCAAATCTCACTGTATTTGAAATGCATGCAGAAGGCTGCAGCATTACAGAATCGCAGTAATTCCACTGGCACAGCTTCTAGATCTTGCCTGTCAGTGTTCTGTCAGTATTGTGAATGCAATATGTGAAAAACATGCGTGGCATACTCTTAATACCATGGAGACCTTCTTTTAGGCAGGCGTCTTACCATGACCTCACTGCCTCATTGCTCAATCTATACTTTGGGAGAAGTGACAATTGAAGTGTTTGGGCTGTGGTGATCTTCATTTCTCCAGGCTTGTTGTATTTCTTTCTGAAGAGAGAAACCTGTTTACGAGGGCGTTACCGCAAGTGAAAACGGTGCGACTACAGTAATGTTTGCCCTCTGTTGCTGCTGCTGAAGAAGGTAGACCAGTGACCCTCGGTGCGAGTCGGAAAATTCGGTCTCCCTCCCGCGCTTCGCGAACTCGCTGCCCCATTCCAGCGTTCTTTCGTCTACAATAAGTACTGGGCGGCGTAAATGTGTTCGCTGTTTTCGACAAGCTTAGCAGCTGGCACCGCTTCATCAACCTTTCTGCGTCTGAAGTCGAAAGACGATGTTCTCCTTTCGCGTACACTGCTCAGCTGAACTGAAGCGCAGGGTGTCTTTTTTTTCACGGAGCTCATTTTCGGGCTTAGATCGCCTCGACCATCTCGCGATGTGCTGGATTTGGCGACCTTCCACCTGGCCCGTTCGACGACAGAGACGCCGCAGCGGCAGCTGTTTACGTTAATGGTGACGAGCCCTCTGCAACCGTTCGTCGGGCTTTCTTTATTGACTCAAATTGTGCTGTTTGCCAGAACTGTAGTGCGCCACAGCAGGGACCCGCTCACGCCTGAATATACTGAACTGGGACTGAGCATGCGCGGCGTTACAGCCTCCGAGCAGCATGGGCGCGGCACAGACTCTGTAATGGCTGGCCATAACGAAATATTAAGCGGCGGCAATGTCCGCTCTGGTGGAACGTTAGAGGAGACTGGCGCGTCCGGCTCAGTGGACCGTCTCGCTCGTCGCAGTTATGATGAAGCAGCGCATGCAGCCATGTGGGCAATACTCCTCTCGGAAGGAACTGAGCTTCTTTCTGTGCGGTAGTCTCATATCCTCAGTTAGTAACTCAACGATGAGTTTCTGTTTTCAACAGAAATTCGCATGACATATCAAGTTCTCCGGGAAATATTGGCGGGCCCCAGAAAGCAGTAGTTCATTGGCACTGCTGATATTTCTAACCGGGGTTAAAGGAAGCGCTGCTTGATAGACCCAACTAATACGATTTCAAAGCTTTCTATTCTGGCATATTGTCTATCGGTGAAAAATGATTGGTAATGTTGAACATCTGAAACCCATACTAAAATGAGCCGTATGATAAACAGACTTGGATTGTGCGGCAAAATCTTTGGCCGTATCTACCTCGCTGAGCGTTCCCTCAATGACGTTGATCCGTATAACCGACATGAACAGGCCCATATTTGTATTCAATGGTGCAATCAGTGTGCGTACTGCGATGTTACATGCTGATTAATAGTAGTGAAGAAAAAACAATGAACCAGTTTGCGTAAATCTTTGAATTTATGTTGGCTGATGCTGTATTAAACTAAGAGGCCCAGATGAATTTGGTATATCGGGGTACAATGTCTGTCTTGCTATCGTGCAGCGTTTTCGCGCCGCGTACGTATGTACAGTCGAATATCGTGCCATAACCTGTTCAATCACGCCCAATGATTGATGATAGTCAGCGGCGTCATATGCCAGTGTTTCGATTCTCAGAGGTTCGCATCGCTCCTTATACTATTTGTGATAATGAGTGTCCTCTTCCGATCATAAATGGCGATCTCCGATGAGCAACAACAATCGGAATCTTGCACTGCTTTAACAGTTCTGAAGTCGGCTTGGTATGCTCTTCGCTTCATGCGTCATTAGCGAGTATTATGGAAAAAGCCAGCTGTAATGGCATCGCGATTCATACGATTTCGCAGATAAGCATTACACTGCGTGATGGTGTGCGAAAGGAGGATTATGCAAACATTATTATCTTGGATTTTATTGTTGGTGGGCTGATCATGGTTGATCAAAATGGCTGATTCCGAGTCACGGGTTCTTCCAGTGGCTGAATTATTATTGATTCAGTCTTAAGCAAGCTGCACCATATCGGGAGAATACCTTCTTTTGATTTGACAGATCATAATCTGGTCGCTAAGTCTCTTCAGGCAGAGACTGGTGAGAAGTGAACACCACTGACAAAAACGGTGATGATCTTTGATTGGGATTACAGGTGCAGAGGCCTGAGTTCTGGGCTCTGCTCATTCCAGCGAAACTGGCCCCGGAACCACGTCTTCTGCGAACGGAGGTGATGAACCTTTGAGGTGAAATATTTCTTTTGTCAGCTCGCCTCTCTTGTAGTTACTGATGCTTGATTCAATGACCGTAACCTCGCTGCTGCTGCAGTGACCACAGTAATGGAATGTCTGAGCCACTTCATGCTATTGATATTCACTTTATGCACAGTGAACCCTGCATGTCCATGGCTTAGGGCCTAGTTACTATTAGTCAAATATTTTGTGTCGTGACCTGCACAGGATATGGAGTCTATGGTGCTTCTGAGCTTAATAGCTGAAAATATTATTTTCTGTGAGTCTGCTAAACCTGAGGTAATATTTTAAAAATTTAGTGATATGATCTTACATTTTCTTTTGTCGAAACACTAGCTGAAAATCTACTAACAGGCTGATTATTGAGTAATGGAAGGCTATATGAGTGTTGAAGATTTTCTGTTATATCTGGCAGAGACATAAGCATTTAGCTATGTTTATTTGTGATGATTGCACAATTTGATGTGCAATAGAATCATGACTACTAACTAAGCAAAATCTTTGTGCGGGCTGAAACGGCATAAAGCAGATGGAGAAAGCAGGCATTTCATTGTCTGGCAAAACGGAAAATCCATTGACTGGGAGATGGAAAGAAATGAAACAAGTACTAGGCAGGCTTTATGCGTGGTAGGCGTATCGTGTGAAACTAATCGAGTTATTTATGTACTGAAGTCTGTTTAGATATTTGTGGTTCACATGCCAATCGTGGCTGAACAAAGCATTAAGGTAGCCATGTTTCTCCCGACCAAAACCACCAAGCAGTCTACTCTGCGCAAAGGCAGGGTGATTGAGGTGCTGTAGGAGGCTATTGACACTGCTGTCTGGAATTGTAAGATAGATGCGCATGGTGATACGCCGAGCGTCTGGAAGATTCGAGGCGTGGAGGCTGGCTGAGAACCATGTGTGTTTGAGGAGGCCCTAACAAAGTGTACCCAGCTACAACATTGGGTCATCCCATTGCCCCATGGTACAATCAGGCGTAGCCTGAGATGAAATTGATCACGTGGCTTTGCGTTTATTGTTGTTGAAGAGACACTCTGAATTGAGCTTTGTTGCTCACGAGGATCTATCTTGACCTTTCGAACTGTTTTCAACATTAATGAGTTCCGGGGATTAAGAGAGAATCTCCTACAATGTTTCAGTAGCATAGATAGTACCTTGCAGGCCCCACGCTATACATGGAAGAAAATGACAAAGGACTCGACTAGAAGAAACTCTGGGAAAGGCATTGTGGGCGACAACCTCGAGGCGGCTACAAATGCAAGAATTGAGCTGTGGAAAGCCTGGAGAAGGAGAGGTTGTACTTTTGGGAGCCGGTTCTCAAATTACATAAACCAAACAAAGTGATAAGTCATTAAACGGTAAATGAGTAAGGCAAGAATTTTCATTTTTATAATGATAAAGTGAGCAGGTCATTGGCGCAAATACATGTGACAGAGGCATAACTGAATGAAAGTTCGGATTAATCAAGAAGACCTGACACCTGTAATAACTTGTATGAGGGCCGTGATGCTCAGGAGAACGATACTGTATCTGCACTCCCCAATCTACAGACATCTGACCGCTCACAGTAATTTGCCCATGCAAGTGAAACGCTTGTTTCTTTCAGACTTTCCAGATGTCGCTGGCTTTGCCAGGCCAATGGTCCTATCGCTGCAGGAACGCTCTCAACCTCGCCGCATTCTGAAGGTATTCCTTGCGCAGAAACTGGACGAACGGGCTGCTATTAGAGGCTGTAATCACAGAGCGCGTAATCCCGTTGTGACATGCGGCCTTTCTTTGCTCGGCATGGGCGCGGAAGGCGATTCTCTGTAGCGGCACGCTAGGTACCGGGTAGTGGGCAATCCAGACATTCTTGCCTTCAGAGGGTACCTATTGCTGCTGATAAGGATGTGGAGAGGAGGTTTGATGATGGAGGCCTGGTGGAATAGGTTCCCAGTTTAAGAGCACTGGGCATGGCTGTACAAGATCTGCGCGGTCAGGAGGTAACTGATGCTTTCACACTCTTTCGGTATATGTAGAGGATCAGTCGCCGTGTATAACTCTGCTCCCTCTTCCCGCGCGGACGCTGGCTGGGTGGTTGTTGAGCAGAAGGACGCAAGGAGTTTGCTAAATGATGGCAATACGGGTTGGATTGGAAATCCGGCCTGTTCTGGCAACGGGAATCCTCTTACCACCCCATCCGCGTAATCGGAAGATTGAGGAAATCTGACGGTAAGTTGGCTGCTGAATCGAGGATTGAAATCCGAACGATGGGTATTTACGCTCGGTGGACCCATTGAACAGTCGTTTCACGATCATCTGCGATAAGCTGATTTCCTGAACCGACAACAGCGGGGCGATAAAACCTGGACCTACGGGCTAGCTGGTGGAGAATTTGGCAACGTAAAATGATTGTGTCGTGATTTCAGGCCTGCATTCACCCATGCTGCTACGGCATTCAGGCTGCACTGAACATATCGAGAGAAATCAGAGAAAGTAGGTCTTAGAATATTTTTAGATGATAATCAGGCAACTCGACTTGCAATTCCTGGTGAACGGAAAGACAATCTGAAATGGCGCATCAGATCGGGCCAGGAACATGCGGAAGCTACGTAATTTGGGCGGGCATGTTTTCTCCCGGCTAGAGCTATTCAGGGTAAAGTGACGAGGTGGCTGTCAGGCAACCCTCACTGCCATTTACCATTGAAGAAAGACAACCTAAATTTTGCATACTGCTGACAGTATGAAAATGAATGCTGTGATGGAGGGGACTGTGCGAAGAGTGTGTTCAAATCATTTGATTCCCAGAAAAGAATACTGTAGAAGGCTGAAGATGTGCTATGGACTGCGTCACTTTGAGTTCTGCACGCCCCATGTTAAGCCCATGCATGCTGATAAATATCTGTGTGGCACTGTTCACTGTGAAGAAGTGACGAAACTTTCATGCATACAGTTAGTGGTACACACTAATTGAGACAAACGAAATGTTGAGTTAGGTAGAGATAATGCATAGGGGTGGTGAGGCGGGAGCGTGACCGGAAACTATGCGCTGCGCGCCGGTGAAGACCGTAGTCGTCAGTGTGCCGGAAACTGTGAGACGCCTGACGGTAGATTAAATACGCCGCGCGGCTTCGGAATCACCTGCCTTGATTGTAACTCGTTTTTCAGCACGCTGCCTTGATTGGCAATCGTTTCTGTGCTTGCGCTGACTTTGCGTACTTTGCTGGCTCGTTTCTTTCTGTACTTTCTTCATTGTGCTGGTTCGCTCACTTATGATTGGTAACAGTTTTTCTTAACTCTCTTTCTCTGCCTGATTGGCAACTGGTTTCACTTTCTTTGCTAGCACTGGATCCTTTCTGTACCCTGATTGTGCTCGTTTTCCTTTCTGTGCCCCCTTGCTGCCCCTGATTGTGACTCGTTTTTCCTTTCTGTGCCCCCTTGCTGCCCCTGATTGTGCTCGTTTTTCCTTTCTGTGCCCCCTTGCTGCCCCTGATTGTGATCGTTTTTCCTTTCTGTGCCCCCTTGCTGCCCCTGATTGTGATCGTTTTTTCCTTTCTGTGCCCCCTTGCTGCCCTGATTGTGATCGTTTTCCTTTCTGTGCCTGTTCCCGCCGCTGCGCTCCGCCCCCTCACTGCCCATTCGCTGCCCCATTCCCTGCTCCTCCTCTGCACCTCCCATTGTATGGCGGCCGCTGCGTGCTGCGCGCTGCGCCTAAGCGCCTAAGCCCGTCTGCGCCCGTCCGCGCCGTGGCCGCGCCAGCGCCAGACCCCCTGGTCCGGGCATCCCCCGCGCCCGCCACATCAACAGGCGCCGTCTGACGCCAGCACCCTCCACGCACTCAGCCCCGGAAAAGATCACGCCTGCTGCCAGGCCACCGAAGCGCACCCAGGGCCCTTCACCTGCCGGAACTGCAGCTTCGCCAGCACCCGCCCCGCCAAACCACCGCCCAGGAAAGAACCCAACTACCTCAGATGCATCCTCCTCAACACCCGCTCCGCCCGCAAACACGCCATCGAACTCTGGGACCTTCTCGGCTCAACCTCCCCAGACGTCGCATTCCTGACGGAGACCTGGCTGAATCCCGCTTCAGCCCCCGACATCGCCATTGCCATCCCGGACGGATACAAGATCACCCGCAGGGACCGCACCAACGGAGTCGGAGGAGGCATCGCCATGCGTCCACAGGAACACCCTCAGAGTCTCAACCAACACCGACGACACCCTCAGCACCGCCGAACACATGCACTTCCAGATCCACACCGATCCCAACACCACCCTCAGAGGAACCCTCATCTACAGACCCCCGGACCCCGACCACAGTTCAGCGATTCCATCGCTGACTTCGTCAGCACACACGCCATCGCCTCCACGGACTACATCCTCCTCGGGGACCTGAACTTCCACCTCGAGAACAACAAGGACACCAACTCCACCACCCTGATCGACAACCTCGCCACCCTCGGACTCAGACAGCTCGTGACTACACCCACCCACGCCGCCGGCCACACGCTAGACTCCATCTTTTCCGCAAGCCCACACGTCTCCTTCAACCACACCTCCGAACCCCACTGGACTGACCACCACTGCATCCACTTCACCTACAGGAAGCCCACCACGCACCACCGCACCGAACAAATGCCTCGCCGCTGCTGGAGCAGAGTCACGGAAGACCAGCTAACCACAACCCTCGCCCTGAGCCCACCCGCCGAACCCTCCGACCCCGACACCGCCGCCCGCAACCTCAGACAGTGGATCGACGACTGCGCCAACACCCTCGCCCCGCTCAAGAATCCGCCCAACAGCCACACCAGCGAAAGCCACCTGGTTCACCGAAGACCTCCAGGCCTCCCAAGCGAACATGCCGAAAACTGGAGAAGATCTGGCTCCACGAACGGACAGCGGACAGCTACGCCGCCCACAAGAGCGCCACCCGCAGTCACCATCACCTCATCAGATCCGCCAAAGGGCCTCACTCAAAGACCGCCTAGACAACAACGCACACAACAGCAAGAAGCTCTTCAACATCGTGAAGGAACTCTCCAACCCCAGCTCCAACACCAACGACATCCAGCCGTCGCAAGACCTGTGCGACTCACTGGCCACCTTCTTCCACCGCAAAATCGCCGACATCCACGACAGCTTCAACACCACGACCGCCCCGGCAACCACCGAGACCACTGCCCCCACAACCACCAACCGCCTGCTCTCCTGGACCAACATCAACGACGAGGACACCAGCGAGATCATGAACACCATCCACTCCGGTTCACCGCTAGACCCGTGCCCTCACCACATCTTCAACAAAGCCAGTACAGCCATCGCGCCCCATCTCCCGGAAAATAATCAACATCTCCTTCGAGACAGCAACCTTCCCGGAAAGCTGGAAGCACGCCGAGATCACCGCCTTACTCAAGAAACCCAAGGCAGACCCCAAGGACCTCAAGAACTTCCGACCCATCTCTCTGCTCCCGTTCCCCGCGAAGGTCACCGAGAAAATCGTCAACAAACAACTGACCCGCTACCTCGAGGAGAACAACATCCTGGACCCTTCCCAGTCCGGCTTCCGCAGCAACCACAGCACCGAAACCGCCCTCATCGCCGCCACCGATGACATCAGGACCCTGCTAGACAACGGAGAAACAGCAGCCCTCATCCTCCTGGACCTATCAGCCGCCTTCGACACGGTCTGCCACCACACACTACGAACACGCCTTCACGGCGCCGGGATCCAGAGAAGGCCCTGGACTGGACCACATCCTTCCTTTCCGGCAGAACACAAAGCGTCCGCCTCGCCCCCTTCCGATCCAAGGCCACCAAGATCATCTGCGGCGTACCCCAAGGCTCCTCCCTCAGCCCAACGCTGTTCAACATCTACATGGCACCCCTCGCCCACGTCGCCCGACAGCACTAACCTCAACATCATCTCCCTACGCCCGACGACACCCAGCTGATCCTCTCCCTCACCAAAGACCCTCACACCGCCAAAGCCCACCTCCACGAAGGAATGAAGGCCGTCGCCGAATGGATGAGGACCAGCCGCCTGAAGCTGAACTCGGACAAGACGGAGGTCCTCATCCTTGGTTCCAACCCTTCAGCCTGGGACGACTCCTGGTGGCCAACATCACTGGGAACAGCCCCGCCACCCACCGACCACGTACGCAACCTAGGGGTCATCCTCGACCCCACCCTCTCCATGACTAAGCAGGTCAACGCCGTTTCCTCATCCTGCTTCAACATCCTCCGAATGCTCCGCAGGATCTTCAAGTGGATCCCCACCGAAACAAGAAAAACAGTCACCCAGGCCCTCGTCACCAGCAGGCTGGACTACGGAAACGCCCTCTACGCAGGAACGACGGCTAAGCTCCTGAGAGCGGCTGCAACGCATCCAGAACGCCTCTGCACGTCTTATCCTCGACATCCCCCGGCGCAGCCACATCACACCCCACCTGAGAGACCTGCACTGGCTCCCTGTCAACAAGAGGATAACCTTCAAGCTCCTCACCCACGCACACAAAGCACTCCACAACTCCGGACCAGCCTACCTCAACAGACGACTCAGCTTCTACACCCCCACCCGCCAGCTCCGCTCGACCAGCCTCGCCCTCGCCACAGTCCCCCGCATCCGGAAAACGACCGCCGGCGGCAGATCCTTCTCCCACCTCGCCGCCAAGACCTGGAACACCCTCCCCACCAACCTCCGACAGACCCAAGACCTACTGGCCTTCAGAAGACTCCTCAAGACCTGGCTCTTCGATCAGTAGCAGCACCACCCCCCTCTTCCCCCAGCGCCTTGAGACCCTCGCAGGTATGTAGTGCGCTTTATAAGTGACATGATTGATTGATTGATTGATTAAACCCTAAAACACTAGAACCTAGCACGACCACCTACTAGTACACAAACACCACTGCACTACCCTAAACCCCTAACAAACACTACCCCCAGCACTGACCCACAAACACCATGTGCACTACCACTAAACCCTAAAACACTACCCCAGCATGACCCCCTACACTACACAAACACCACTGCACTACCTAAACCTAAAACACTACCCCAGCACGACCCCTACACTACCCAAACACCACTGCACTACCCTAAACCCTAAAACACTACCCTCAGCGCGACTCCCTACACTACACAAAGCACCACTGGACTACCCTAAACCTAAAACACTACCCCAACCACGACTCCCTACAGCTACCTAAACACCACTGCACTACACTAAACCCTAAATCTACCCCCAGCATGACCTCCACACTACACAAACACCACTGCACTGCCCTAAACCTAAAACACTACCCCCAGCACTGACCCGCCTAGCTACTATATATATATATTATCTACTGGCGGTCGCCAGTAGATAGTTATAGATTAGGACCTATTTTCCATAGGAAATCGCGACATTCTATTTGAAATAACTCTTGCGTCGGTTGACGAATCTTCGCGAAATTTTCAAACTTTATGGCCCGCTCCGGTCCGCTCCTACCCTGAAAGTCTCAGGGTGATTCGTCAAGCAGGGGCCGAGAAAAAGGGGTCCCCAAAGCGTGTTTTCCCCATTCATTTTCCCATAGGAAACTTTAGACACGGCTACAGCCCGAACTGCTGAACGGAATTACACCAAATTTGGCAAAGAGGTAGTTCTTGGTTCAGAAAAGAACCCTTTTTTGTTAAATGGTGTAAATCCGTTCAGTAGTTGCTGAGAAAATCAAAAGTAAAAACACATATATATCTGGGCGGAGCCTAACCACACATGTCATCGTGAGATCTGATTGGCTGTCAGCACTTCATCCTGGAATTGCTGGCAGCCATCTTAGGACCAATATAAATGATAGTACCCCATTGAAATGCATTGTAGTGAATCGAAGATTTTGAGGGTTACCAAAAGGAGAACTATAAAGGGTGATAACAGACTTTAGTTACATTAGAATTCATTTGTTGATGGTACCATACTAATTTCAGGAATTGTGGTGTGTTCTAAGGTGATTTTACCCTGTGAAAAACCTTCTGCTGGGATATCATGAATCATGTTTGAGAGAAAACTATTTTCACATGCTTGTCCCATACAGTTTTGGAAGGTGCTCCAGAAGCTAAAATGAGAGCATATTTTCTGTAAATTCACATTATCTTTCTCAGTCATGTGAGAATGAAGTCTGACATTCTCAGTAAAACATGTACATCCAACAAGGGCAGAGACTGTCAGTTGATTCCTTTGTGTTCTACTGCAACTTCCCAGAGTGTTCTAAAGAACAACTAGAGTGCTAACAGCCTTACTTATGACAAAAGTATGGCACACCTGAAGCCATCTTGATTGGAATAAACTGGTAACACTTAAAACATTTAATTTAAAAAGGAACAAAATGATGGGGTTCATCTTGTCATAGAAATTATGGTTAGTGCTCTGGAAAGAAAAATTAGGACATGTTTCAAGTGTGATCTCAAATATCTTCCTGTTATATTTCAACAGGAGCAGCCTGTCAGTTGATGCCTTTGTGTTCTACTGCAGCTTCCCAGAGTGTTCTAAAGAACAACTAGAGCGCTAACAGTCTTACTTATGACAAAAGTATGGCACACCTGAAGCCATCTTGATTGGAATAAACTGGTAACACTTAAAACATTTAATTTAAAAAGGAACAAAATGATGGGGTTCATTTTGTCATAGAAATTATGGTTAGTGCTGTAGAAAGAAAAATTAGGACATGTTTCAAGTGTGATCTCAAATATCTTCCTGTTATATTTCAACAGGAGCAGCCTGTCAGTTGATGCCTTTGTGTTCTACTGCAGCTTCCCAGAGTGTTCTAAAGAACAACTAGAGCGCTAACAGTCTTACTTATGACAAAAGTATGGCACACCTGAAGCCATCTTGATTGGAATAAACTGGTAACACTTAAAACATTTAATTTAAAAAGGAACAAAATGAGGGGTTCATTTTTGCCATAGAAATTATGGTTAGTGCTGTAGAAAGAAAAATTAGGACATGTTTTAAGTGAGATCTCAAATATCTTCCTGTTATATTTCAACAGAGAGCAGCCTGTCAGTTGATGCCTTTGTGTTCTACTGCAGCTTCCCAGAGTGTTCTAAAGAACAACTAGAGTGCTAACAGCCTTACTTATGACAAAAGTATGGCACACCTGAAACCATCTTGATTGGAATAAACTGGTAACACTTAAAACATTTAATTTAAAAAGGAACAAAATGAGGGGTTCATTTTGCCATAGAAATTATGGTTAGTGCTGCAAAAAGAAAATTTAGTGCATGTTTTAAGTGAGATCTCAAATCCTCTTCTATTTCATTAGAAAATTCTGACATGCAGACTGAAACAATCACTTTCAATACCAGCAGTAGACTTCCAGTTAACTCCTTGGTGAGCAGTAGCTTTACTACAGTGATCTAATGAACAACTAGAGTAATAACATTCTGAATTTATGGCAAATGTGTGACACATCTGAATGCCTTCTTGATGGAATCAAAGTAAAAAACTGAAAGCATTTCCTACTGAGGAGACTGCAGTAAATGAGGAAATTAGGAAACTTCATAACAAAGAAGTCTTCCAAGATGGCCACCAGTGAAAAAAGAGCCCAAATGTAGCACAAATATTACCCAGATGTAGCCCACATATAGCCCAATGACAAAAGTGTGCAAAACACTTTTTATTTTTAGTTTTTTGCAGTTTTATGTAGTGCAGACTGGTCAGGTATTGGAGCGTTGCATCTTAAAACACTGACCCCCTACACTACAAAAACACCACTGCACTACCCTAAACCCTGAAACACCACCCCCAGCACGACCCCCTACACTGCCCAAACACCACTGCACTATCCTAAACCCTAAAACACTACCCCCAGCATGACCCCCTACACTGCCCAAACACCACTGCACTACCTAAACCCTGAAACACCACCCCAGCACGACCCTACACTGCCCGAACACCACTGCACTGCCTAAACCCTAAAACACTACCCCCAGCACGACCCCCTACACTGCCCAAACACCACTGCACTGCCTAAACCCTGAAACACCACCCCCAGCACGACCCCTACACTGCCCGAACACCACTGCACTGCCTAAACCTGAAACACCACCCCCAGCACGACCCCCTACACTGCCCGAACACCACTGCACTACCTAAACCCTGAAACACCACCCCCAGCACGACCCCCTACACTGCCCAAACACCACTGCACTGCCCTAAACCCTGAAACACTACCCCCAGCACGACCCCCTACACTGCCCGAACACCACTGCACTGCCCTAAACCCTGAAACACCACCCCCAGCACGACCCCCTACACTGCCCGAACACCACTGCACTGCCCTAAACCCTGAAACACCACCCCCAGCACGACCCCCTACACTGCCCGAACACCACTGCACTGCCTAAACCCTGAAACACCACCCCCAGCACGACCCCCTACACTGCCCGAACACCACTGCACTGCCCTAAACCCTGAAACACCACCCCCAGCACGACCCCCTACACTGCCCGAACACCACTGCACTGCCCTAAACCCTGAAACACCACCCCTAGCACGACCCCCTACACTGCCCGAACACCACTGCACTGCCCTAAACCCTGAAACACCACCCCCAGCACGACCCCCTACACTGCCCGAACACCACTGCACTGCCCTAAACCCTGAAACACCACCCCCAGCACGACCCCCTACACTGCCCGAACACCACTGCACTGCCCTAAACCCTGAAACACCACCCCCAGCACGACCCCTACACTGCCCGAACACCACTGCACTGCCCTAAACCCTGAAACACCACCCCCAGCACGACCCCCTACACTGCCCGAACACCACTGCACTGCCCTAAACCCTGAAACACCACCCCCAGCACGACCCCCTACACTGCCCGAACACCACTGCACTGCCCTAAACCCTGAAACACCACCCCCAGCACGACCCCCTACACTGCCCGAACACCACTGCACTGCCCTAAACCCTGAAACACCACCCCCAGCACGACCCCCTACACTGCCCGAACACCACTGCACTGCCTAAACCCTGAAACACCACCCCCAGCACGACCCCCTACACTGCCCGAACACCACTGCACTGCCCTAAACCCTGAAACACCACCCCCAGCACGACCCCCTACACTGCCCGAACACCACTGCACTGCCCTAAACCCTGAAACACCACCCCCAGCACGACCCCCTACACTGCCCGAACACCACTGCACTGCCTAAACCCTGAAACACCACCCCCAGCACGACCCCCTACACTGCCCGAACACCACTGCACTGCCCTAAACCCTGAAACACCACCCCCAGCACGACCCCCTACACTGCCCGAACACCACTGCACTGCCCTAAACCCTGAAACACCACCCCCAGCACGACCCCCTACACTGCCCGAACACCACTGCACTGCCCTAAACCCTGAAACACCAGCCCCAGCACGACCCCCTACACTGCCCGAACACCACTGCACTGCCCTAAACCCTGAAACACCACCCCCAGCACGACCCCCTACACTGCCCGAACACCACTGCACTGCCCTAAACCCTGAAACACCACCCCCAGCACGACCCCCTACACTGCCCGAACACCACTGCACTGCCCTAAACCCTGAAACACCACCCCCAGCACGACCCCCTACACTGCCCGAACACCACTGCACTGCCCTAAACCCTGAAACACCACCCCCAGCACGACCCCCTACACTGCCCGAACACCACTGCACTGCCCTAAACCCTGAAACACCACCCCCAGCACGACCCCCTACACTGCCCGAACACCACTGCACTGCCCTAAACCCTGAAACACCACCCCCAGCACGACCCCCTACACTGCCCGAACACCACTGCACTGCCCTAAACCCTGAAACACCACCCCCAGCACGACCCCCTACACTGCCCGAACACCACTGCACTGCCTAAACCCTGAAACACCACCCCCAGCACGACCCCCTACACTGCCCGAACACCACTGCACTGCCCTAAACCCTGAAACACCACCCCCAGCACGACCCCCTACACTGCCCGAACACCACTGCACTGCCCTAAACCCTGAAACACCACCCCCAGCACGACCCCTACACTGCCCGAACACCACTGCACTGCCCTAAACCCTGAAACACCAGCCCCAGCAAGACCCCTACACTGCCCGAACACCACTGCACTGCCCTAAACCCTGAAACACCAGCCCCAGCACGACCCCCTACACTGCCCGAACACCACTGCACTGCCCTAAACCCTGAAACACCAGCCCCAGCACGACCCCTACACTGCCCGAACACCACTGCACTGCCCTAAACCCTGAAACACCAGCCCCAGCACGACCCCCTACACTGCCCGAACACCACTGCACTGCCCTAAACCCTGAAACACCAGCCCCAGCACGACCCCTACACTGCCCGAACACCACTGCACTGCCCTAAACCCTGAAACACCAGCCCCAGCACGACCCCTACACTGCCCGAACACCACTGCACTGCCCTAAACCCTGAAACACCAGCCCCAGCACGACCCCCTACACTGCCCGAACACCACTGCACTGCCCTAAACCCTGAAACACCAGCCCCAGCACGACCCCCTACACTGCCCGAACACCACTGCACTGCCCTAAACCCTGAAACACCAGCCCCAGCACGACCCCCTACACTGCCCGAACACCACTGCACTGCCCTAAACCCTGAAACACCAGCCCCAGCACGACCCCCTACACTGCCCGAACACCACTGCACTGCCCTAAACCCTGAAACACCACCCCCTGCACGACCCCCTACACTGCCCGAACACCACTGCACTGCCCTAAACCCTGAAACACCACCCCCAGCACGACCCCCTACACTGCCCGAACACCACTGCACTGCCCTAAACCCTGAAACACCACCCCCAGCACGACCCCCTACACTGCCCGAACACCACTGCACTGCCCTAAACCCTGAAACACCACCCCCTGCACGACCCCCTACACTGCCCGAACACCACTGCACTGCCCTAAACCCTGAAACACCACCCCCAGCACGACCCCTACACTGCCCGAACACCACTGCACTGCCCTAAACCCTGAAACACCACCCCCAGCACGACCCCCTACACTGCCCGAACACCACTGCACTGCCCTAAACCCTGAAACACCACCCCCAGCACGACCCCCTACACTGCCCGAACACCACTGCACTGCCCTAAACCCTGAAACACTACCCCCAGCACGACCCCCTACACTGCCCGAACACCACTGCACTGCCCTAAACCCTCAAACACTACCCCCAGCACGACCCCCTACACTACCCGAACACCACTGCACTGCCCTAAACCCTAAAACACTACCCCCAGCACGACCCCCTACACTACCCGAACACCACTGCACTGCCCTAAACCCTAAAACACTCCCCCAGCACGACCCCCTACACTACCCAAACACCACTGCACTGCCCTAAACCCTAAAACACTACCCCCAGCACGACCCCCTACACTACCCAAACACCAATGCACTACCTAATCCTAAAACACTACCCCCGCATGACCTACCCAATACCACTACCCTAAACCCTAAAACACTACCCCCGCATGACTCCCTACACTACCCAAAGACCACTGCACTACCCTAAACCCTAAAACACTGACCTCCCTACACTACACAAACACCACTGCACTACCTAAACCCTAAAACACTACCCCCTACACTACACACAACACCACTGCACTACCCTAAACCCTAAAACACTACCCCCAGCAGTACCCTACACTACCCAAACACCACTGCACTAACCTAAACCTAAAACACTACCCCCAGCAGTACCCCTACACTACCCAAACACCACTGCACTACCCTAAATCACTACCCCCAGCACGACCCCTACACTACCCAAACACCACTGCACTACCCTAAACCCTAAAACACTACCCCCAGCACGACCCCCTACACTACCCAAACACCACTGCACTACCCTAAACCTAAAACACTCCCCCCAGCACGACTCCCTACACTACCCAAACACCACTGCACTACCCTAAACCCTAAATCTACCCCCAGCATGACCCCCTACACTACACAAACACCACTGCACTACCCTAAACCTAAAACACTACCCCCAGCACGACCCTCTTCACTACCTAAACACAACTGCACAATTTGTTACAGGCGTTGCAACGCAGGCCTGTGGTGCTTACTGGAAGTACCTAGTGGGCTAGTTGGGCCCCAGGGACCCTCAGGATTCAAGGTGACCTAATCCCCCAACTTAAAACGCACCACGGGCGCGTTTGCACAGTGGTGAAGGGAGGGGCGGGGCCTCAGGTGACATGTGCGCAAACACGCCCTGTGGTGCGTTTTAAGTTGGGGAATTAATTCCCTTTGAATCCTGAGGGACCCTGGGGGCCAACTAGCCCACCAGGTACCTTCAGTAAGCACAACAGAGTTGCGTTGCAGAGAGGTGAAAAAGGTGCGTGGCCTCGGAACGCCTCTCTGCAACTCAGCTCTGTGGTCCTAACTGTAGGTACCTGGGGGGCTAGTTGGGCCCCAGGGACCCTCAGAATTCAAGGGGACTTAATCCCGCAACTTAAAACGCGCCACGAGGTGCGTTTGCACACATGTCACCTCAGGCCCCCCTCCCTTCACCACTGTGCAAGCGCGCCCTGTAGCGCGTTTTAAGAGGTAGTTTTAATCCCCCTGCCCTATTATGTACTAGGGACTTGCAGAGGAGGTCATGCTAATCACAGGGGTACCCCAACGCATAGTGTTCCCTAGTGTATGTAGGTGTTTTCACTGTATTCTAAGTGTCTTTTAGCATAGCACTGGCTCTGGTTAGTCAGAGTCAGTTACCACCAATACCCGTCTGAAAAAGTTGTGGGCACAGGATGATTTTGCAACAAGGCCTCTTTCTGCTCCTCTGTTGGTTCTTTCTGCACATCTTTTGCTTCTTTCTGTGCGTTTTTCTTCTTTCTTCACATGTCCTACCTCTGTAGGCATAGTTAGAAAACTAGCATTTAAAAAAACCTTTGAAATTCACTTAAAAAATCATAGGTTTCAGGCACGTTATAGTTAGAAATTAGCATTTAAAAAACCTTTGAAATTCACTGAAAAAACCATAGGTTTCAGACACGTTATAGTTAGAAATTAGCATTTAAAAAACCTTTGAAATTCACTGAAAAAACCATAGGTTTTAGGGACAGTTATAGTTAGTTGGACATTTCACTCGTACAAAACCATAGAAATTCCCCCGTTATAGTTAGTTCAGCTAACTATAACTCGCGCCCATAATGCACTGCTGATGACGTCACATATTACATCACTCATGACATGGTCAGTGACATCACTGATGACATCACTGATGACATCTCAAATGACATCACTGATGACATCATCCATGTGATAATTTCATGCATCTTCTCACACCTAATATAACTTTTGATACACCCACTCTAAATTACAGACTGCCATTCTCAAAACCATAGACACTCCAACACCAAAAACTACATACCCACTCACTGATTCTTAGGTCTACACACACATCCACTCACTCACCCGTACAGTCACTCATACTTAGTCACTCAGTACAGGACTATCATATGCACTCATACACCTATATAAACACTCACACACCGCCACTCATCCATAGAGGTACTCACACACCTAGTCAGTCATGCAAAAACTTAATCACACACCCATTTACTCACCTATACAGTTATACACACACCAGCTCACTTACTCATACAAATACTAGCACATTCTTACGCTCTTATACAATCACTGATACAAGTACACACTCATCCATACAGCCACTCTCACAATCACACACTCTCACTTATAGCCATTTATATACTCCAACACACATATATACTGCCTTTCACATATGTAGTTACTCACACATGTACCACTGAGATATACATTCAATCACTAACACACCCATACACACACTCACCCACCCATACAGTCCATCACAGATGCACTCTTGAAACCATGCACCCAGTGAATCACCAACTCACACATCTATGCACAGAGTCACACACACCCCACCCACACAAACACTCAGGCACCCATACAGATACTCAGACAATCAATCAATAACCCATGTAGACACTCATGTAGCTATTCAGAAAGCCATGCAGCCGCTTACAAACCAACAGACAGACGGATACAGACATTCACACAGTTTAGTCACTAACCCATGCATTCAGTAAGATACATTTAATCACTCACTTGTAGAGTCAGTCACTCACGTACTAAATCATCCATTCAGACACTTATACACCCACTCATTCTTCAATACGCCTTTCCCTATATATATTAAACATATTTAAACTTTACAGAAACACACAGTCACTGGATGATGTCATCAGTGATGTCATCAGTGATGTCATTTGAGATGTCATCAGTGATGTCATCAGTGATGTCACTGACCATGTCATGAGTGATGTAATATGTGACGTCATCAGCAGTGCATTGCGGGGCGCGAGTTATAGTTAGCTGAACTAACTATAACGGGGGAATTTCTATGGTTTTGTACGAGTGAAATGTCCAACTAACTATAACTGTCCCTAAAACCTATGGTTTTTTTCAGTGAATATATATATGTGTGTGTGTATGTATATATATATATATATATATATATATATATATTCCATCCACATCCCTCTTCTCAGAGGAAAAACGCAGGCTCGCTCTCCCAGGTTTAGTAGTTCATGTTCTTTTAATTTTCAATTCATCAGATATCAAGAAAAAAAAAAAAAAAAGGCTACTGTAACGTTCGTTCTCCTCAGTGATTAGGTCAGCGGGGCCGGCAGGGTCCAGTGGGTGGAAAAGAAGAAAGAAGAAAAGAAAGAAAGAAACAGCAGCTGCCCACCTTGCCACGTGCTGCTGCTGCAGCACCACGTGCCTTGCCTTGCACTTGCTGCCTGACTGCATG